>JARYGA010032921.1:0-102525 GCA_030545235.1 Helianthus tuberosus | reverse complement strand
GAGGTTCGTAGCTTGGACGAAGCCCTTCAGTACCGCCCTCTTCTGCTTCTTTGAAAAGCAAAGGTGTTATGCACGAGGTAGATTAGCAAGCTCTTGTTCGTAAGAGGAAAACCGAATCTGTACAGATCCGCTCTTCTGATCCTCTTCCGATGCCGAGGATGAAGAAGGTTAAGAAAGGTTCCTCTCACTCCGGTAGTGACGTGATGCTTGAGCTGGATGAGCACCTTACCGGTGGCAAATTTTCTAGGGAGGAAGCCGCACGGGCTCGATCTGAACCAACCCCTACCTTTTCTGGTGGTTTTCTTCCCACTAGTGAAATGGAGAGTATGGAGACGGAGATCCCAGAAACTACGGGCAAGGATAAGGAAAAAACTCATAGTGAGCCAAAAGTGGTGACTTTCTCAGGTACGATTTTGGACTCGTCTTTGGGTCCGGACCGTTTGATTGATGACGAGGAAGACCAAGTGTCTTCTCTTCCTTCATCTTGGTTCGGACCTGAGTTGATGTCCTTTTTTCGATATGCAGATGCATTCTTGGATGATATGGAGATCGACCCGTCAACGGCTGAGGAGAAGTTCATTTCGGACTGGGATATCCGGAATAAAGATTCAGTGATGGATGAGCTTGTTGCCAGAACTTTTCTCTTTAATATCAGTACTCCGCTGGACCATGCCAGGAGCCGAAAATTGAAAAACCAAGATCTGGGTGCCATGGTTCTGTCTAATCAAGCTCAGTCGAATATCTTTGTGACGGAGCTTTACCGGAGGTGCGTCGAAGCGGAGTCAGTGAGGGAAAATTTGGAAAAGGAGACCCGCTCTTTGAAACGCAAGATTCAGAGGACTCCGGATACGGAGAAACAGATTGCACAGCTTACTCAAGACCTTCAGGCTCAACAAGAAAAGGTTAAGTCCTTGATTACTCAGAATCAGTCAGCCCAAGCGGTTGCGGCCTCCGCGGCGGAAGATCGTGATAGGATATCGGCTGAGTTAAAGAGTTTCTCTGAATCTATGAAGCAGAAGGACGAAGAGCATAAGACGGTTTTGGCGAAGATGGAAGAGTCTTTTACGAATGCTCGTTTGGCTTATGCGAACATGGTGGCTGGTATGTACCTTGCTTGACTTAATCACTCTTTTATTTTACTATTTCTTACTAACACTCTGGTCAGAGCGGGATGTGCTTAAATCAGGGGAGGCCGATTTGAAGGGCCAGATCGAAGAAATGAAAGGGAATGAGGAAGAGATCAAGGCGGAGAATGCGGCTTTACAAGATAAGGTGGAGGACCTTCAAGCTACCAAGACGTGGTTACTTTCGGAATGAGCCAAACTTCTTGCCAAGAACATTCATAAAGGTCTGGAGATGACTGCTGCTGTTGCCGCTGTTAATAATGCGATGAGCGCCGTGGGTGTTAATTCGGGTCTTCAAAACGGATACATTCACGCTTTGAAGAAGAAAACTCCGTATGCCGAGGTTCCGATGCTGAACCAAAACGCTGGTGAAGAGTTAAGTGCGGCGATTACTTGTTTTGATATCCTTACCTTCCCTGTGGTAGAAGATTTTCCGAAGCTCGTGAATGAACTGATGTCCAAGATAAAAGATGCTCTCTCTTTTGCGAGTGGCAAATCTTCGAAAGAATGAGGTGGACATGCCTGGTTTCTTGGGGTATGCACTTAGAAAGTTTTTAGTTTATTTTAACTATCTTTTTTAGAAGGTGGACATATCCTGTAATTTGGGATATGCACCTTGTTTTTGATTCGAGATGAATGTAATGATGTTCTTACCATACTTGACAATTATCCTTTTAACATGTAAACAGTTTTTGTATCTTCCGGTTATGTCAATCCGGTTAATTTTGATGTAATCACTTTTTTTGTGCATGCGTCCATGCTTTTTGTGTTTACGTTTCTCTTATTTAGAACGTTCTTTTTAAGGTACAGATCCAATTTGTTTTGTTCTTAGGATAATTTTTAAGTGAAGGAAAGAATACGAACGATGCCAGTTCGTCCTTGTCTTTTAGGGTTAGTATCCCTGATTCGGCCGATGATCACTTATGTGTTGCAACTTTGTTAATGATAGAAATTTTTAGCATTCTATTTAATCTATCCAGAGTATACTTCTCTGGTTAACACATGATAAAAACATTTAAAATAATCTGCGGGTAAAACCCTCCGCAGTTCTTGGAAATATAAGATTGTTTTGTGCGGGTAAAACCATCCGCATTACAGGGAAAGTAAAGATGACGGAGATCGTAGCCTCCGTATTACAAATTTATTTTGAAACATCATGAAGTTTTTCAAAGAAAACATTTCTTGAGGTGTGCTCCATTCCAGGTACGAGGGACGAGGGTTCCGTCCATCCTGCTGAGCGTGTAAGCACCATCCTTTCCCGCAGTATTAATTTAATAAGGGCCTTCCCATTTCGGATCCATTTTCCCCGTACCTTCAGCCAGACTTGCCTCGTTGCTTCGCATAACGTACTCTCAAACCTTGAACCGGACCTCCTTCACTTTTGAGTTGTAATGTTTTTCCAACTCTTTTTTATACTTTGCTTCTCGGATAGCCGCGAGTTCTCTTCTTTCTTCGGCCAGGTCGAGGTTCAGGCGAAGTTCTTGTTCGTTCTCCTCTTAACTTTGTTGCATGCGAGGGGTAGGTATCCCTACTTCGGCGGGGATGACCGCTTCCGTACCGTACGTTAAGCTGAAAGGAGTTTCCCTCGTGCTTGTTTTTGGCATCGTCCGGTGAGCCCACAGGACGTGCGGAAGTTCATCTGCCCAAGAAACGCCTTCTTTCCCCAAACGCTTTTTTATGCCCCCACAATACTGCGGTTGGCTCTTTCTACCTGCCCATTGGCCCGGGGATGGGCTACTGAGGCAAAATTTTGTTCAATGTGCATTCTTTCGCACCAGGTTTTGAATGGTTTTTCTGCGAACTGCTTTCCATTGTCACTGACTATACAGAGCGGCATTCCGTATCTGCAGACTATGTTTTCCCAAACGAATCTTAGCACTTGATCCCCAGTGATAGTTCGGAGAGGTCTGGCCTCAATCCACTTTGTAAAGTAATCGATGGCTACCAACAATAACCTCACTCCTCCGGTGGAAACAGGGAAAGGACCGACGATGTCAATCCCCCACTTCTGAAATGGCCATGCCGAAGTTACAGGGACGAGATTGTTTTTAGCTCGATGACTGATGGGAGCATGCCGTTAACAATCTTCACATGCTTGCAATTCATTGACAGCGCTTTGATGCATGCCCAGCCAGAAATATCCGGCGTTCATGGCTTTGGCTACGACCATCCTCGGTTCGGAGTGGATGCCGCATATCCCCAGTGGATTTCTCTTATGACATAGCTGGCCTCCTCCGGAGTCAGACATTTTAGGAGCGGACCTAAAAAGGTCTTTCGATAGAGTTTCCCATCGTGAACCTGATACTGTAATGCCTTCACCCTTAGCTTCCGAGCTTGAGCTTTTTCCTCTGGGAGTGTGCCGTCTTTCAAATAGTCTAAGATCGGGGTCATCCATGATCTCTCCTGTACGGAGATTGACATAACGGACTCCGTATGTTGGATGGCCGGGGCTTGCAAAGTTTCGACCAACACTTCTTTGAATAAGTGACAAAATGCTACGGACGCAAGCTTACTTAGAGCATCCGCCTTTTTGTTCATGCTCCGTGGTATATGAACTATTTTGCAAGAGTCGAACGAGGAGAATGAACTGTTGACTTGACTTAGATACCGGATCATGTTTTCTTCCCGTGCCGCGTACTCTCCGCTAACCTGGTTGGCGACTAGCAATGAATCAACATGAGCCAGTACGGAGGTTGCACCAGCCTTGGCTGCGGTTTGGAGTCCTGCGAGGAGGGCCTCATATTCTGCTTCATTGTTTGAAGTTTTAAACTCAAAGCGCAGAGCATAAGTATATTCTATTCCTTCCGGATCTATCAAAATTAAACCCGCTCCCGATCCTTCTTTACTGGAGGCTCCGTCCGTATACAAGTTCCATACCCTCGGGAGGGTGGACTTTTCTTTGGTGCTTTTCCCGGTTGGCACCTCCGTAAGAAAATCTGCCACAGCCTGACCTTTTACCGAACCTCTCGTTCGGTAGGTAATATCGTAGGCGCTGAGTTCGATTGCCCATTTGGTGAGACGTCCGGAGACCTCCGGCTTTCTGAGAATTTGCTGAATCTGAAGGTCGGTCTGTACTTCTATATTGAAAGCCTGAAAATACATTCGGAGACGTCTGGATGCATGTACCAATGCAAGTGCCAATTTCTCAATCATCGGGTACCGAGTTTCATAATCTTTTAGGATGCGGCTTACGTAGTAAACCGGTATTTGTGCTTGGTTCCGGTGCACCACAAGTACTGCACTGATGGCGAAATGTGAAGCGAAGAGATAAACAGTGACGGGTTCTCCAGTGATTGGAGCGATCAGAGTGGGTAAAGACCCAAGAAAAACTTTCAACTCCTGGAATGCTGAATCAGCCTCCGCTGTCCATTCTATCTGACCCTTTCCAGTTCGATTTTTCAATATATTCATGAAGGGAATAGTTTGGTCGGCCGCTTTTGAGACGAAGCGATGGAGAGCTACCAACTTACCATTCAGTGATTGAATTTCCTTGACCGTTTTAGGAGGTTGCATGGAGATTACCGCTTTGATCTTATCTGGGTGTGCTTGGATTCCGGATTGAGTTATCCATACGCCCAGAAACGTCCCTTCTTCTAAACCGAAAGGACATTTTTTGGGATTAAGCTTGAGGTTGATACTCCGAAGCCTAGTAAAGGTTTCGAGTATGTCATCGATCATGTTATCTTCGGCTTGACTTTTGATGACCAGATCATCCACGTAAATCTCTAAGTTCCTTCCGATCTGATCCTTGAACGTCTTATCCATCAACCTCTGGTACGTCGCTCCGGCGTTCTTTAACCCAAACGGCATTTTGGTATAATAGAAGAAACCTTCATTTGTTACGAGCGCCATTTTATCCTCATCTTCCAAAGCCATCTGTATTTGGTGGTAAACTTTATATGCGTCCAAGAAGCATTTAAGGCGAAAGCTGAAAAGATAATCAATCTTAAAATCGATCTCCGGCAGCGGGTAACAATCCTTCGGACATGCATTGTTTAGGTCAGAAAAATCAACGCACATTCTCCAAGTTTTGTCTTTCTTCGTTACCATCACCGGGTTGGAGACCCATGTTTGATACCGCACTTCCCTGATAATTCCAGCGCTTAGCAGTTTCTATACATCCTCGGAGATCGCTTTGTGACGGGCTGGAGCCATGTTTCTTTTTCTTTGAGCGACTGGCTTTGCTGAATGTGATACTTTCAACTTGTGTTTGGCCAAACACCGAGGAACTCCGACCATGTCAGACGTTTGCCATGCAAATACGTCCAACGAACTAGACAGAAGCTTCCATAGCCGTTTTTTGGTACGTTCAGGGAGCTGGGCCCCAACGGCAATTTTTTACTCCAGAAAATGTGGATGTATAGCCCACTCCTCTGTATGGAGGGCCGGAGGTTGCACATTACCCTCGCTTTGTCGTATTTCAGCTACGCACATTGTTGATTCGGAGTGTAAAGTTGCTACTCCTGCTTCGATGGGAAACTTTAATGACCCATGAATGGTAGAACTGATAATACCGAAAGCGCACATCCCTGGCCTCCCTAGCATGACGTTGTGGACGGATCTTGCTCCCACCACCAGGTATGTCAAGTTGACGGTTCTGACCAGGTTTCCGGCTCCCAAGGTTGGTGGTAGGGTGATTTGCCCGATTGGCTGCACCACCTCTCCGGAGAAGCTTACCAATGGCGTAGAGACTTGTATCAGTTTTGCTTTGGTTTGTGGAGCTAATTGTTGGAAACACTGTTGGTACATGATCTCAGTGGCACTTCCGCTATCAACATAAATCCTTCGGATGTTGTGGCCTGCTATTATCGCAGACACTATGATTGATCCGTCTTTGATTTCTCCGGGGGTAATTGGGGGGAAAGCAATCGGTTGTTGCATCCAAGCGGCCATATGTTGATTGGACCGTTTAATGCCTTGGTTATCCACTTTCTTGATCATGCAGATTGCTGGTTGATTGTTTGGATTATCTGCCGAATTCCCTGAAGATTTTCCTTCTTTACTTCTTTTACCAAATGCGACAGCTTACCGGACCGTACTGCTTTTTCTATTTCTTGCTTTAGGGACCAGCAATCGTCCGTATTATGACCTCGTGCATGATGGTAATCACAATATTTTTTGGAGTTCTTGTCACCTGGATTTTGGAGTTTTGGTGGGGCGGGGAAGTTTGCTCCTTCGGCACTGAGGATTTCACTGGGAGATTTGGAAAGATCCGAAAGATTGTAAAATATTGATCCGGAACTCCTTCCCCGTTGAGGCCTATCATTTCTGCTGTATGGGTGTGAATGTAACACCCCGTGTTTTCACGAGTGAAAGTCAAAGTCAAGGTCAAAGTCAACGACCGATTTCGCGCAACTCGACTCATAGAATTGTTTGTATGATATTTAGATTATGTGGAGTAATTGTCGTACATTGCAATAATCGAATCATTCTAGCCGTATTTCGATCAACCTACGACTGTGAACGATAGGAAGTAACAATGCGATAAAGTTGATCAAGCTATGCAAATCGAATCGACATCAAAATCGTAACTCGAACTGTGTATTTTTACTTGCCGATATACGTGTGTGTGTGCCTTACGTGTTACTTGTGCATGTCTTATTTTATATATTATACATATTGAGATAATCAAGCGAACTCAATCAAACTCGAAGTCTAACCCGAATACAAACGAACCCGAACCCCGAATCGAACCATATAAGAAGTAGTTGGGACTGAAAGTAATTTGACTAGGAACCCTATCGAATCGCTCGTAAGCCGAAACCGAATCAACATCGCGCCTAATCCACCAAGGGAGGCGGCATCCGCACGGATGGCCAATCCGCACGGATGGCCAGTCCGCACGGATTGCCAGTCCGCACGGATGGCCAGTCCGCGCGGGTAACCTACCCGGGTGCGTGCCATGCGCACGACCCATCCTTTCCCCTTTTGGCATCTTATAAATACACGGGTCACTCTCCACTTTTTCCACTTTTTCCACTTTTGGCAAGTGACGTCCGAACCATACGCATTCTTCGCCTTTTTCCCAGATTTCTTCCAATCCAGGTAAGATCTTGCACTTATTCTTGTACATCTTTGATCTCTACACAATTCTACACATTTCTATCTTTCGGATCTTCGATTTTAACCATGAAATCATCCGGATATGAGGTATCCTCTAGTGACGTCATCATGAAGTTCATAAGAACTTCAAACTTGACCTCATCCCACCTAGAATACCTCAGATCTAAACGATTTCTACAAGTTTTTACAATAATTTCACCTAGATCTAAATTTTTCTAAGGATAAAAGAGTTGAAAGAAATAGACCAAAGTTCTTTCCCACTTTTACCCTTGAAACCGGTACAAATCCGATCAGTCCTTTTGTTTTACTCATCAATAGTAATGCCCTAGTTCCAGATCCGGAATTCTACCCGTAGACAACTGATTTCGGGGTAACCGGGAGAGCTGTTCCGAGTCGCCGACAGGCTGAGTTAGGGTGGTTCCTGGCCGGTCTAGTCACGCGGGTGGGAACACAACTCTAAGTGGTTGCTACGTGGTCAGAACGTCTCGATAAACGACAACAGAAACCAAGTGTAGACGAACGGAACAACCGGACTCGTTGTCCGCACGGACAAGCTATCCGCACGGACTAGCTGTCCGCACGGACTAGCCGTACGCACGTACAAGCCATACGCACGTACATGTCATACGCATGAGTGGTGATCCGCACGAACTACCCTTGGGACCCACTTTCCAAACAAGGTTTGAGTATCGACGAACGAGCAATCCGGACGGACAACCTCTGAATGGATTACTCTTCGGATCATGAGATACTAAGGCCTTAACACGAAAACCAAACAGTTTTCATCCGCACGGCCAAGCCGTACGCACGGACAGACTATCCGGACGGATTGTCTCTGCCCGCGCGCACAGGCTGTCCGCACGGCTTGAAAGGTAGAAACACTTTGGTGTTTTCAAAATGCTACAACGAAAACTTCAAAGCACAAGCCATCATACACAAACACATTTTAGGAAGAAACAATCCACTTGAAAGTTTATTCACACAAGCAAATGGTCCGTACGGACAGCTCGTGCGCACGGACAACTCGTACGCACGAACAGCTTATTCGAAACGGGTCACCATCCGCACGCATTGCCATCCGTACGTATCACCACCCGCACGGATAGGTCATGCGCACGGATGACCTCTACTCACGGATGACTGATCCGCACGATCAGTCATTCAGCCCACTCTCACCTGTACTGTTTTACGCGACACTTATCGTTACGTTATCAAATCTATTCAGGCTAACCGTACTCGCTGTAAAGCGCTCCCTTCAATCCACTATCGCTGTGAGTATACTCGAACCCTTTTTGCTTTTGCACTTTTGGGTGTTACATACGTTACAACTATTCAAACTACATCTATCACACTACTCAAGCTATTTTAACGCTTAACCATTAATGCATGTTATACGTGGCTTATGAATGCTTGTTTGTT
Source organism: Helianthus tuberosus (assembly GCA_030545235.1). Classification (NCBI taxonomy): domain Eukaryota; kingdom Viridiplantae; phylum Streptophyta; class Magnoliopsida; order Asterales; family Asteraceae; genus Helianthus; species Helianthus tuberosus. The sequence goes on along the minus strand of JARYGA010032921.1, from coordinate 93,919 downwards.
ATGTTTACACATGGAATGCTGTCTACATGCCTTAGCAACGATAGTACTATAGTTTGGACTCAGCACCCGTTCACACGGGGGTTGTTAAGGATCTTTTACTTGCATGGATTACAGTGGTAATCGTGTATTGCGAACTGCCTCGGGCAGTCAACCCGCAGTCATTGGTATCGATGGATCTGTGTCGATAACTAATGTGCTTCATTTCACTATGTGTACGTGCTGGTTATGCGTAAACGAAATCGAACTCTATATACTATTATCAAACTTGTATGCTCACCTTTACATTTTATGTATTGACATTATTTTAACGTATGTGACAGGTGCTTAGGACGCATATGTGGTAGGAAATGGAAGCTAGAATAAAGCTTTAGAGCCCAACAAATAGTTGTCTGTAGATAACTTGTTAGGGGTCTCTAGAAGCAGATAAACAATTGCTACTTATTTGAATCTGAGTTGTCGGAACAGAATATTTGTTTTGATGTTGCCTGTAATAACTTGTTTGACTATTTATGTTACGGTATGGGACGTAATGTTTACTTAAATGGTGATGATAGTTGTTATGGAAACTTCTGGACAATCTGTTTCGCTCAGTGCCGCGCCCCGATGATTCCGCCATCGGTTGGGGTGTGACAGTGAACGTCCCCTACTCCCGGACGGAGTTTTATCAAATACGGACCCACCATTTTTCTTCCATGAGGACATTTTATGATCTAACTCCGGTGCTGGATTACATGCATTTTTTCCTCGGGCGAAAGCTCTGGCTCGCTCCATGAGTACTTCCATCGTCTTTGGGAGATTTTCGTGCAACTTTTCGACCAACTGGTTATTCCGGACACCGTGGCAAAATCCGGAGATCCTTAGTTGGTCCACGACCCCACTGATCTGCATACTTTCTCGATTGAATCGGTCAATGAAACTATCCAAGGATTCCTCATCTTTCCTCCGGATGTTGTGAACTTCGGTGATTTCTTTGGAGTAGTGCCTTTGTTGGCTGAAGTTCTGGAGGAATAGCCTTCGGAATTCTTCAAAATCGTTGATCTCTCCTTCGTTCAACGCATCAAACCACACCCGAGCAGCTCCGGTTAAAGTTTGTGCAAACATGAAGCACCATGCCGGCATCGGCCACTGTTCCACACGTGCAGCCCCGTCAAAGTCAAACATGTGATCTTCCGGATCAGTTGTACCATCATATTTCTTTACTGTGGTTGGCATTTTGAGCTTCGGAGGGAGCTTGGCATGTGTGATGCGGGCGCTGAACTTGGACTTAGCGGTCATGGAAACCGGATGATATGGCTTGGTGAGTTCCGGATCGTTAACTACTTCCATTTGCGTTTCATTTCGTATTGTCATTGCTGGAGATGGTCCGGAGGAACCCTGCACATATCCATTATAAGTTTCCGAAGTAACAACTGTGGAGAAAGTAGGAGAGGTGAATATCGTAGGACCCATAGTCCTTACCGGAGTTTCATCATGAAAGAGCCTGGTTCGTAAACCGAGGATCTGTTCATCTCTAGCCTGTTGAGCTTTTAAACTTCGTAGAAGACTTGCATTTTTGGAAAGAAATTCCACATCGAATTCTAATGCTTGCGAAGTGGGAATTAGTATGAATGGCAGAGTTGTTCCTGGTCCCGAGCTTAAAGGAGCTGAGACTGTGGAAACAGTGCTTGCCGGTGCTGTAGTTTACGTACTAACAGCCATGGATCCCGGATTCACAGAACCCGAGGCCGCCATTGGTCAGTTCGTTGCTCAAAAAATTCACCAAAGTGAAGGACTGTGAGCTATGAAATCGGATGGCGCCAATTGAAGAACCGAAGAATCGAGTTTAGGCCGGAGCCTGTAATCGAGGGTTTGGATCTTGTAAATGAGCTGGAGGATCGTCCTGCAAAACAGAAAACCGTTAGGCTCGCCGTAGAGATGGGAGGGCCCCTCTGCGACCACCCTCCGGCGTGAGGATAAGTATTGGTAGAGAGAGAAAGTAGAGAGAGAAAATAAGGACGAGGGTTCAGAAAATCGTACTTGGCATTGTACTTGATGCGGTATTTATAATGGTCAACTGAGATGACGTCATTCGTCCAGACGCACTTGAACGGAGGTTCGTCCTCGGAGTTATGGGGGAACGGACATATCTGAGATGTCCGTTCAAGTGGAGTCCGGTTCGTCCCAAGGGATCATGTCCGGCCTCAGATATGTATCTTCAGGACTAAAGCCAACGGGCATCTTATCTTTTTCCAATCTCAGAATCTCATTTTGTCCTTTTAATCTTGCTCATCCACCAAAAAATACAGGGGACCAACTAAAAAACCTTTCTAAAAAATATATAAATGAATAATATCAAATTAAATGTACGTCACATTTTATATGATGTTTCTACTTCATGTAGGGTGGTTTATACAAATAACGAGATGGCCAAATAAATGGATGTTGGTCTACGTCTCCTTAAAGACGTGAGTGTAACATTGTACGCAAATCTCTTATCGACCGTGAACATTAGAGATTTTGAGTTAAGAAATCTCACCTCTTAAGTTCCAATGTGTTGGACAAATTGGATGTTGAGGAGAACTTCATAGGTTAAACATGTTTGGGTGATAGCAATCCAAGTATGGGAAATCTCCATTCAGGTTCCCAAAATCAAACCTCTAAATTCCTTGAGGGTAAAACAGATAATATTATTTGGTATGAGAGGATTGATTTTACAAACCAAGCTTGCTTAATTGAGAAGTTATTCTTCCATCCATTATTATTGCACCCAAGACACGTTGGTATTGTAACATTGTGGCAAGTTTCACATCGATTGCGGGGCAAAAGAGGTGTTGGGTTTATAAGATATTTCTTGCGTCAAATATCATCAACACTTGTTTAGTTCATTAGTTGTAGATGAGGAGATAACTTCACGGTTAAGTGTGCTTGGTTGAAAGCTATCCCATGATGGTTAACTTTATGGGAAGTCTCCACTTGCAAATAAAAACAACTTTGTTGACTCCTTACGGGGTGAAATCACAAATATAAGTATCAGATGTGTTAATGTTAACTAGAAGAAGTGAACATTTGTGTGAAGAGATTACAAAAAAATGGTGAAGACATTACAAAAAATGGTGGTTTCACGGCTATAAATTTATATTTCACTACAAAATGAAAGGAGCATCACCAACGATCGGATCTTCTTTGATCTGTGTCACCCAAGATATGAAATTGCTAAGAATAGAAAACACAAATGCAACACACGTCACTTAAAATACAATCTACAACGGTGGTATAATGGAGTCTGAAGATGGCGGTGTTAACTCATCTGACTATCTGAGCTCTCATCGATCAACAAGTTTAATGGCGCCGTCATCTTGATATGTGAAATTACTGTTTAGTTAAAAGGAAGTGATGAATGTTATTGGCATGACCCATAGAAATATCAGGGTTTAGGCTCAGCGGCGGCCGGCGGCTATGATGGTGTGCGGGAAGGACCTCCGCACAAAGCCCGTGATTCGAGGGGCACACGATTTAAAAAAAAAATCGATATATATATGTTATTTTTTTTTAAATAGTAAACATATACCAATTCCAATATAGGCTCATTTACAAATAATTTTTTATGGTTTAGAATTTAGCCCACTTGTTATTAGGTTTATTGAACCTAATACTAATTTGATTTTTTTCTAATAACAATAAAACATTACAGAATGACACATTTTTCGAGCTCAAACAAAGTATGTAAATTCTCAGAGACTCCTCTGTTTAGGCTAAACATAAAGAAGGGGATAATAAGAAGTTAAGTCCAAAAAATGGAATGATAGACCATTAATCAAATTATCAAAAGGCTAAACACGGGGTACATTTTGCAACGTGTGGGGCGAGCCTTTGTGGGCTATAGATTTTGGTATGTCATTCATGTGGTGTAACAAGTGTTGGGCCATTCAAAAGTCCAACAATAGTGGTAGATGTAGGAACCCTAGATCGCCATTTGTATAGGGTCCAAGTGATATATAATTGTGTGAGGGAGTAGCGAGTGTGTTGGGAAAGCATGAGGGCGGGTTCGGTCGGCTGGGGTTAATAATTTTTTTGGATGTTGAAAATTGATTTGAGATTGGTTATATTGAAAATGGAATGAGATTTGTTATATTGGTTAAAGATGAAAATGAGGTTTAAATAGTTTTTTTTAATATTTTTTTGAAATATGACCGTTTACAACGGTCAATTAATCAAACGTTCAAAAAATTTGTCATCGGGATGGACGGGAGAAATTCCCCGATTGACCCGATCATTGGAGAGGGGAGGGGGGCATTGGCGGACCTAAGCCCAGCCCAAGGTGGGCGGGCGCACCCCCGGGAAAAAAAAATTAGTGCTAAGTTCCGTCGAAAATCCCGTCCGCACCCCTTGGTATTTTTCGTCCGCACCCCATGGAATTTTCCGTCCGCACCCCTTGGAATTTTTCGTCCGCACCCCTTAGGTAAAAAGTGTTATCAATTTATATTTTAAAAATATTCTTTAGTAAACTCTTATTTTATAAAAAAAATACTACCTGAATTATATAACTTTTAATACCTAAATAACTAAACCCAAATACCCAATACATTTAATTAGCCCGCTACTAAGTCTTAGCCCAATAAACAAACCCAACAAATCAACAATATTTCAAACATAAAATAAAATAAACAAGCCCAAAACCCTTACATATTCTATCCTGCTCTCTTTATCGTCCTTGCACGCCAGCGATCAGAACATCAACAGCAACAACAGTGAACAGTCAGCAGCCGCATACCACCGTAATCAGCCACCATACCACCGCCGATCAAACACGGTTAAGTTTCTTTGTTATTTTTGATGATTTTTGGTTGATATTATCCACCTCCAGCAACATATTATAGCCGCATACTAACCATTGTAGACATGTGCTTTGTTTTGTTTTCATTATGTTATGGTGGGTTATATTTTGTTAGTGATGATATTTTGCCTTTTTTATAGCCGCATACCACAGTATGTTTGGCTTTTTTTTAGTGAAGAACGTTTGGCTTTTTTATGGTGTATATGTTGTTTAGATGAATTTTAGGGTGATTTACATTATGATATTTAGGGCTTGAATAGTTGATACATTATGTAATATGTTATGGAGCCATGAACTTATAGATCAATTTGTTTGTGATAGCCGATAGGAACAATGAGCAGGGATGTTATGGCGCGATTTCTCAAGAGTAAAGTTGATACGTCTTCCCGATTCATTGATGTGGATACTTGCGTTATCGGATTGGCGATGAGAATTTAAGTGAATGTTGTATATGTTATATAGAGAAAGAGTTGCTTAAGAAAGTAGGTTTAGATGATGTTTTGGATAGATTTCAAAAAATGAAAACCCGTAGGACGACGTTTTAATTATGTTTGTAACAAGTTTTGACGTGTTTTTGATGATTATATAAATTTAGTTCTTTTTGTTTTACATGACCCGAACTGACCCGATACGAACCGATTTTTTATTTATATACCTTGGGGCCTAAAATTTTTAAAAATGTTCCACACCCTTATAGAAAAATTCTTGGGTCCGTACTGGAGGGGGTGTTTCCTATTGGGTCCCCCACACACACACGTCGTCATCCCAATTGCCTTTCCCGAACCACAATACAAAATTTATTTGTTTGATTAATAAACCAAGTTCTTTCTTACAGCCTTTTTTTTGTAGTTTGGCGTTTCTGGTATATATTGATGCACCATGTGTTAAGGCAATCCACATCCATGTTTGAAAAAGACTGAAGCCGATGTCATATCTTTTTCCATAATTATAAGGCAGTGCATAATGGGCCACATGATGTATGTCGACTATAGCGTTGCTTTTAAAGTGTCTTTAAAGTGTGTCTATTAACAAATGTTAAACTATACGTTGCAATATTTTGGGTAAATTACACTTTTCGTCCTTTATGTTTGTATCAGATTACAATGGATAGCCTTTAACTTTAATAATTACAGCGACAGTCCTTTATTTGGAAAACACGTTACGCCCTACGTCCTTTAGCCATAACCTAGTTAAAATTTTCAGTTAAACATTACATGTATTATGCACATGAGGGTTTGTTTGTAATTTTCCTTATATATATAAAAGATCTTTTATTTTTTTCATTTTCATAGCCACAAGACCAGACCTTATTCCCTTTCACTTTCTTCTCCCTCATGTCTCTCTCTAGAAAACGGCCAGCCACCACCACCCTTGTGGCGGAGCCACGGCGGCAGCGCCATCCCACAGTGCCGCTGGTGCCAAGTCTCTTCTCTCTCGGGAAACCATCACCAACCTCAACCTCTGTAACAACCAACACAACCATTACCAGCAATGACCACCATCTTCAACAAGCCACCACCACCCCCAACAAAAATCACCAATGTCTCGATATGTAAAAAACCCGCAAACTGTTTTCTGAGACTGAAAAAGAAAGTTTATGTTTTTTCTTGTAAAAGTTTATCATGTCAAAACTCCATGTCTTCATTCTAGTATTTATATTTATATTGTATTTTGTTACTGTTGTAACTTCACAACAAAAATTAAAGTGTGAATGTGTGTGAAAATGAAATGCAAAACTTGTTTGTATAGTTATTCAGGCACAATTTGTTTACTTTAGTCGGTGTAAGCGTTTATATTAATTGACCATGCCTCCTTTACTACTGAGTAATCATGTTTAAAAATTTAGGGACTATGCAATATTGCAAAACTTTCGACTGTTTAGGCACAATTTGTTAATTTTCAGAGATGTTTTTATTTTCCAAGAACAAAAACACCCATAACCCCCAATTTTCTTTCCCAAAATTACCACAAACCCCTTGATTTCTTCAAAAACAGTACCTAAAAACATTAAGTTCAGATGGTGGTGGCGGATGGCTTATGGTGAGGACGGCGGAGATGGTTTATGGTGATGTCGGCGGAGATGGCTTATGGTGATGGTAGCAGTGGTGATTGTAGTTGCCGGCCGGAGACGACATTGGTGCCGGCAGGAGAGCACAATAGCCAAGACATTGGTGCCGGCAGGAACCAGGTGCTCTTGGTTGCTGGAAGCTGGGGAGGTGGTTGTCGGATGCTGCTGGTGGTTGTCTAATAGGGGAGAAAAGGTTGAGAGGGAGAGGAGAGAGGAGAGAGAGAGTGTGTGTCTGTGTTAGTGATTTTATATATGTTTTTTTTTTTTACTTTTTGTTTTATTATAAAAATATATACTTTTAAATAAAAGGATAAGGTAAAATGAATGAAATACCCATATGTGCAGAGCCCATGTCATACTGAACTGAAAATTTTAACCTAGTTTGTGCTAAAGGACCTACAGTGTAATGCGTTTTTCCAAATAAAGGACTTTTGTTGTAATTATCGAAGTTAAAGGTTATCCATTGCAATCTGATATAAACATAAAGGACGAAAAGTGTAATTTACCCAATATTTTTTCTATTTCATGTCGTCTATATGCCCGTCTTTAAAACTTGGAAGTGTGTGAGGTGTGACCATGTGTTCGTATATATAAACTGTACCACAAATATGTGTAGTGGTGCTAAGTGTAGGAACCGTTCGCGTAAATAAATAAAATAAACAAATTTTATTACTCCCTCCGCCCTATAAAATGTGTCTTATTTTGAATTTTCAAAGTCTTTATTTAAAAACTTTGACTTTAATTATATATTTTTTGTGTTATATAAAACTTGATGAAAGTTAACCCGATAAAAACACTTGTAAAACACACTCAAATCATATAACTTACATCAAGTATTATCTAACGCAAACAAAATTATTTAAGGTCAAAGTTTATAAATAAAGACTTTGAAAATTTAAAATATGATACTTTTAATGGGACGGAGGGAGTATATGATTACAATAAAGAAATAAAAAAAAGCTGGAACACAATATTACTTTTACAACTGAAAAATAAAAATACAAGAAATGGAGAAGAAACAGATTGACTGAGCCACGTGTTCAACACGCTTCCCTTAAAACAAATTCCGAGTCTCCCAGGGGCACTCGTTTTGTTTCCCAGGGTACAACAGCCGGAGCAGAAGTACTGCCGGAGCTGGCACAGGAACCCGAAGTCTACCTTGAAAACTGCAAGAAAATGATCAGAAGATAGCAGAGAATTGTTTGCATATGCTGTGTGTTACTTGTGTCTTTCTACAGTGACCATGATGTTGTATTTATACAGCCCCTGATTCGAAACAGTCAAAAGGAATTAAAGGAGAGGATTAAATTACATTAAACGTCTTCAATGCAATTTAATATGTCATTTAATTCTCAGTCAAAACCGTTGACTCGTCAGTTTCGAATACTGAACTGAAACTGCTCTGTCATTAAATGCTGAAAGCTTCTGCGCGCGCGCGCAAGACACACTGGTGCGCGTGCGCCCTTTAAGTTCATGCGCGCGCAGGTCTGCACGCTCATGCGCGCGTGCGCCATTTTGGCTCACTTTCATGCGCTACTCATGCGCGCGTGCGCCACGTCACATGTGAGCCTATACGAGCACGCCACATAGTCTCACCGTATTGGCTCACTTTGGTGCGCCACGCACGTCAAATCAGTGCCCATGCTCTATGCGCGCAACCGCGCGCCTACCTGCCACGTGTACTCTTGCGCGGGTGCGCTTGACTGCCACGTCATGCGCCTGCATGCCACGTCACCAACCACTTGGTCCTTGCAGCCCTTATACTCCACCACGGGCATGTGGTTAAAAATACAAAGGCGGCTCTTGGCGATGCGAGGGTGCGAAGTGCAAAATGCGCCATCAAAGCGCCACATTGCGCCTCATCGCCCACGCCACGAGCGCGCGCCCGCGAGTTAGGGTGCGCACCCTTCGCGAGTACCCTTAGTGTGTGCTTCCATGAAACAATAAGGATGGAGAGTTCCCACTTAAATACCCATTTAAGTTTCATCTCTCCTCCTATGTGGGACAAGGTGTCACTTTCCCTTTTATTTCAGCATTCATTGTTTCAAATACTAAACTTTGAGCATTGATATATCATTCATCTTAGCTCCGTTTTGGACGTGGTTTAGTTCGTTGCGAAGCTCTTCCAACATAGAACACAAACCCACAAATAAATATATAAAGAAACCTCTGTTTCTTATATTTATTTCTAGTCCAAAATAGGAAAAAATCATTTTCCTATATTTGTGAAAAATGTTATTTTCACCAAATTTCCAACACTAAGAAGACCGCCAAGTCCCTACAATAGTGGCTTAAGCTTTGGGAGGGTGCCACATAATGCAAGCAGACTAATATTTTGTGTCAATGTTGTTCAGGGGTCACGTCCTTCATGCTCACGAGACTGGATAATGCAGACATGTAGGGTGGGTTACACAAATAATGAGATGGCATGTTGAATGGATATTGATTTAACGTCTCCTCAAAGTCGTGGGCGTATCATATTGAATACCACCAATGTATTTTGGTCACAATAGATGCGGATGAAAGGGAAAACTCCATAGTTAAGATTGTTTTTGTGACAACTGGCACAAAACCGGTAATTTCCGTACACTTTAATTATTATTTAATGACTGCAATTTTGTACGTAAATGTCAACATTATCTGATTTCATACTAAACAAGTGAATTCGTGCACATTTTATACTACAAAATATTGCTTTATGCGTTAACGATAGCGTTGCGTCAGAAATACTAGTAAACTCACCGGTAAGACACATTGTGTCAACAATTCTGCAGAAAGCAGTCAGACAGTAGAATTGAGGCCTAGGTGTAGGTCCAACGATAAGAATACATTAAACCCCAAGAGTACATACAAGGGTTTATATATAGACTTTCCGGAAGCTAAAATACGCACTAAAAAGCACCCGAAATGCACTTTAAGTGCAGAATTTTACACAAATCAGCAATAAATCAGCTTTTAACACGTAAATATTATGCAGAATTCGTGTTTTATCATCCAGAATACCTTCCTAAGTGTTGGGAATTAAAAGTGTTACAAAAGGATACTTAAAGGACATTAAACGGTGCAATTTAGCACTTTAACGAACCGGTATTTAACCGAACAACCGGGCATTACCCAGAACATCAAAATATTGCTAGAAGCATTGTTTAATTATTTCTGAGCTAGTTATGGTTCCCGAACACCATAACATCTCTTATAACATAATAATACACTAAATCCCTAAACTTTATACTTGGAACTTAACTTATTAATGTAATTAGAGATTGAAAGTTTCATTTTACCCCCCCCCCCATTAAGTGTGGCCGGTCATGGAAGGGCCCTACCAAGATCCTTCTTAATCTTGCAAGATCACACAAGATATCCTATTAATCTTCCTTGGATTTGTTGGAAGATTTGTGTTGTACTTGGAAGACATAATACCCATAGGATAAACACTATATATGATTATAAAGATCATCATTCTCATCTCCTAACTTCACACCATCAACCTCCCCTTCTCCTCCCTTGTTCTCGGCTCCAACACCCCACACTACCACCACCATTTTCGGTCATCATACAAGCATTCCAAGTACACTATAAGGTGCAAGAAGGTCACTAACGAAGCTTGGTGCTCACGGATCTTCAAGGACCTTTTTCGTTTGCTTTTATCCAACCATTTTGTCATCTTCAAGTTCTAGTATTCTTCCCTAGCTTGAAGCTAGTGGTAAGGCTCTCTTGATCTTGTTTACTTCATATTTTGAGGGGTTAAAAGATATAACAAGTTGATTATCATAAGAACCCTAAAAGACATACACATGAATCTTGTAACACAAAGTGAAATATGATGATATCTTGATGAAATAGTGTTGTTTAGTAGATGTATAATGTTTGCTTGTTGATTACTAGAAATATTGATATTGATCAATACATGAAGCTTGTTAGAATGTGATTAAACACATGAACTTGATGAATAAACGATTTCTTGGAAAATAATAAACAAAGTAAGCTAGTAAACTTATAAATCTAAGATTTATAAATGATTTTCCAAGAAAACCAAGTTTAAAATATGAAATTTTGAAGATCTTGGTTTTTACATAAACTTACACTATTTTTATTAGAAAAACAAATGTATAAACACTTATGAAACAAGAAAGATACAAAAGAAGTTTTTTTAGAAAAATCATCTTACAAGTTGTAAATGACTAAATCCTCTAAGAATGAGATTTACTAGCAAACAACCATGTTTTTAAGAGTAACTAAACCTACTAAATAACATGGTAAGTTACTACAAGTTTTTACAAGACTTCAAGTTCATGATGTAGTGTGATTTACTTGATTTTGGCACTTGATAAGTGTAGAATAAGTTATTGATGTTTGATGATGATTTAAAATAAAATAAACACATGTTTTGAAAACATGAGAAACCTCCATTTTTAGGGGAAACTATGTCAAAATTTTTATAAAAATTTTGACACTTAGAAAAATATAAGTTTTTGAGAAACTTATTCCCTAAAAATGTACCTCAAAATATTTACCAAGGTTTCCCTAACTTTTGTGTTAAGAAATGATGATTTCTTCAAGACTAAAATTGATATTAAGTATGTATATTTTTGAGAAAAATAAATATATTTATTGATCACCAAATTTGTGCTAAGTGTATGTAGTATGTATTACATGTAATAGTGTATTAGGACTTGAAAATACACTAAATACTCCTAAGGAGTGAAGATACAAAAATACACATACAACATACCTAGACAAATACAAGAGAATATATTTATGAAAATATATTACTTGATAGCATAAATAACTTGGACAAGTTATGAACATGAAATGAAGTTTTGGACAAAATACATAATTCGGGTGAAAAATACAAGATACTTATATTTATTTTTGAGAAAATAATATAAGTAAGACACATAGTTAAAAATATAAATTATTTTTAACACAAGAACACATATACAAAAGATAGTGACTTGTACTTGTGCGATACAAGTCTAGTGACTAACGTTAATAAAACACGTTTAGGTCACGACGCTAGATAAGCAAAACCGGTGAAGTTTACGACGCAGGAACGCAAAGTTGTGAGTTCATGCTCCCCCTTTTCTTTTAACTGTTTTCAGTTTTATAACTTCGGGGGTGAAATACATGTTACAATGTTTATAAATGGTATGATACAAAAACAAGAAGCACTCTTGGTGAGAACGAGTACCAAGTATGATGCGTTTTAAGGAACGATACGAGAAATGATACGAGAAATCGTGTCACGAATAGGGTAGCATAAGCACCATTAATCAACAATATACCTAGACCGCAGAACAAAAGGTTAGATCTAACGGGTTTCGGGCAGCCACACTCTTGGTGAGAACGAGTACCGAGTAGTGCTTTTGTGTCTCAGAATCGACAACTAGAAAAATGCCTATGGTTTGGTTGCTTCCTATGTCGTGTCACATGTTAATGGCCTTGCAACCCGTTAACAACCTTGATACATACAGAAATACGTGATTTATACAAGAATACTTTATTTATACAAGAGTACGTAATTTATACAAGAATACTTGATTTATACAAGAGTACGTGATTTATACAAGAATACGTGATTTATACAAGAATACTTGATTTATACAAGATACATACCATGTTTTTCATACAAAGTATACAAACGTTCAATACAAGAACTGCATGAATTCACACCAACATTATGTTGACGTTTTTCCAAAACTCACATGTATTTCAGGTAACTAGAGTGGATGTGCGCGCGGTCTTACTCATGCTCTTGGATGTCGTTTATGTTTATCGTTTAATAAAGTTGTAAACTTTTAAGACAATATGCTGACTCGTGTTGTAAACACTTAAACTATGATTTCTGTTATGTAATGTTTTGCATTTGGAGTTATTTTTACGAGCATGTAGTATGTTTACCAATCGTATGCAATGAAAACCTTTCATGATCACACCTCGTGCTTCCGCCTGAGAAAGGGGTGTGACAGATTGGTATCAGAGCTGCGATTGTAGTAAACTAGGATTCCTTCTCGAGTCTAGTCTACAATCTCTAGGATCCTTTCACGAAAACAATTTTTCAAAGAGTTTTCATTGCATAAAACTTTCTGCGACATCCACTACCTGAAACTGTTTACAAAGAGTCAAGAAAAGACACAACGAGAATTAAGAGTGCACTGGAGTAGCACTCGTCTGTGATTAAGAATTACTTGCAATTATGTGTGATAATTGATACTTACATATACTAGAAGTAGAATACCACAAGTACACGTGACTTTACCTGAAAGCAGTATCTGAAGGAAGAGATACGAGGATGAAACAAACTATGCGGACTGTTCAAGGAGTTACGTAATTATGGATGCATACATAATTATGGGATTCAGTGCACAGAAACCACAGCAAGTCTTGTCACGTATGGATTCCCTAATTATAAGAAAAGGTCAAACGTGAACACCCTTCCCCCAGCCTATTAAATACTCTGTTGGAGTAATAATTGTTTGATATCACTTATGTGGTATATGCCGGTATACATATACTACTACTGTCTCATATGACGATATCAAACAAATGTCTAACCCTAATATGTGATGTTCTTTCAGAACATGGCACCTAGGAGAATTGTGAACAATCGAGATTCTGATCAACCTCCTCCTCCCCCGCTGCCAAGAACTGCTAAAGAGCTTAACGCTCTACTGGAATAAAGGATCTCCGCAGCTATCGCCCAGTACAAGGCGAACCACACCGAAGACAGTGGAGGACCAAGCAATGCTAGACGAAACGAACATGGAGATTCGTATGGAGGAAACGCAACTCAAGGCTACACCTTCAAGCAGTTTCTTGACTGCAAACCACTAAACTACGACGGCACTGGAGGTGCAGTAGCGTTTGTACGCTGGACGGAGAAGACTGAAGCCACTATCCGTATGAGCAAGTGTACCGCGGATCAGCAAGTCACTTTTGCTACTGGGTTGTTTGTTGATGAAGCTCTGACTTGGTGGAACTTGCAAGTCCAAACCCTGGGTGATGATGCCGCTTATGGCCTGACTTGGGATGAGCTAAAGGAACGTATGAGAGAGAAGTATTGCTCTCGTGCTGAACTCCAAAAATTGGAAACTGAGTTTTGGCACTTGACCATGGAAGGTGCTGACATCACTGGTTACACTCGAAGGTTCCACGATTTGTCTAGGGTGATCCCTTACATGGTGACTCCTGAATTTAAGCGCGTAGAACGCTACATTTGGGGACTGGCCCCAGAGTTTCGCGGCATGGTAACCTTGGCCAAACCCGCAACAATCACTGAGGCTGTAACTCTGGTTGTCAGCCTTACTGAAGATGATGTTCGAATGAAGAAGCTATCACTGAACCCAACAGAAAAGACCGAGATGCATGCTGAGTCGTCTAGTGACAAGAAAAGGAAGCATGCGAACCTGAATCAAGCGACACGTAACAATAAGGGTTTCAACAACAAGAAGCGTGACCCCAACCCGCCTCAGGAGGCGAAAACTCTTGTAAACATGAATGATGCTTCTACCAAAAGATACCAAGGCACCCTGCCTAAGTGCCAAAAATGTAAGTATCATCATGAAGGAGCTTGTCGCATTCCAAGATGCGACAAATGTGGTAGGTTGGGTCATCAAACATAAGACTGTTTTGGAAAAGGGAAGAACGGAAATGGAAACCGCAACGGTACTGGTAATAGAAACAACGGTGGAAATGGGAATGGCAATGGTAACGGAAAGGGGCAAAACCAAGGATGTTTTAGTTGTGGAAGCAAGGATCACTTCATAAAAGATTGCCCAAGGGGAAACAATGCTCAGGCTCGAGCATTCATAATTGGAGCCAGGAACGCACGCGAGGACCCTAATGTGGTCACCGGTACGTTTCTCGTTAACAATCACTTTGCATCCATATTATTTGACACTGGTGCCGACTATAGCTTCATGTCTGTGGAATTTAAACGCATACTTGGAATAGAATCTAGTAGATTAGATATTCCTTATTCTATAGAGCTAGCCAATTGTAAACTCGTTGAATCGGGCGAAGTTGTTAGAGGTTGTACTTTAGAACTCGGTGAGCAAAGATTTAGCATCGATCTCTTACCTATTCAATTGGGTCGCTTCGATGTAGTGGTCGGAATGGACTGGTTATCCAAGTACAAGGCTGAAGTTATTTGTCACGAGAAAATCATTCGTATCCCTCTGGCGAATGATGAAACTCTCATCGTGCATGGAGAAAAGCGAGACGCGCCTCTGCGAATCATCAGCTGTATGAAGGCACAGAAGTGCTTAAGGAAAGGATGTGTTGCTTTCCTAGCACACGTTGTAGATAAGAAGGCTATGGAGCCGAAACTCGAAGACATTCCTGTGGTGAAGGAATTCCCTGATGTTTTTCCTGAAGATCTGCCAGGACTACCTCCGCAACGATAAGTCGAATTCTGTATAGACTTGGTTCCAGGAGCCGCTCCTGTAGCCAAGGCACCCTATCGGCTTGCACCATCCGAGATGTAAGAATTATCTACACAACTTCAGGAGTTGTTGGATAAAGGATTCATAAGGCCAAGCTTCTCACCCTGGGGAGCTCCAGTATTGTTCGTGAAGAAAAAGGATGGAACACTGCGGATGTGTATCGACTATAGAGAATTGAACAAGCTCACAATCAAGAATCGGTACCCATTACCAAGGATTGATAACTTATTTGATCAATTGCAAGGATCGAGCTACTATTCCAAGATCGATCTTCGATCTGGATACCATCAGTTAAGGATTCAAGAGGAAAGTGTACCAAAGACTGCATTCAAAACACGCTATGGGCATTACGAGTTTCTTGTGATGCCATTCGGACAGACGAACGCGCCAGCGGTATTTATGGATCTGATGAACCGCGTATGCAAACCATATCTCGATAAATTCGTGATTGTATTTATCGATGATATCCTGATTTACTCGCGAACCAAATAAGAGCACGAACAACACCTCAGAACAATTCTGGAACTACTGAAGAAATAGAAACTTTATGCGAAGTTCTCGAAATGCGAATTCTGGATTCGTGAAGTACAATTTCTTGGTCACGTTGTGAACGAGAAGGGCATTCATGTAGACTCGTCCAAGATAGAAGCCATAAAGAATTGGGAAGCCCCGAAAACCCCAACTGAAGTTCGACAATTTTTGGGCTTAGCGGGCTATTACCGACGGTTTATTGAGAATTTCTCAAAGATAGCTCAACCGCTAACTACCCTTACACAGAAAGACAAGAAGTACGACTGGGGTGCCAAGCAGGAAGAAGCCTTCCAGCTACTTAAAAATAAGCTATGCGATGCACCAATACTATCCTTACCCGAAGGCACTGAAGACTTTGTGGTATACTGCGACGCTTCACGACAAGGCTTGGGTTGCGTGCTCATGCAACGCCAAAAACTCATCGCTTACGCTTCAAGACAATTGAAGGTACATGAAAGGAACTATACCACTCACGACCTGGAGCTAGGCGCGGTGGTATTCGCCTTGAAGATCTGGCGACACTATCTATATGGTACTCGATGTACAATCTTCACAGATCACAAAAGCCTACAACACATATTTGATCAAAAGGAATTAAACATGCGTCAGCGACGATAGGTCGAGCTGCTGAAATTAAGTACCATCCTGGAAAGGCAAACGTTGTAGCAGACGCGCTAAGTTGAAAGGAAAGGGTTAAGACCCTAAGGGTTCGAGCATTAGAAATGACTATTCAAACGAACCTCACAGCACGCATTCGTGACGCGCAACAAGAAGCCCTTAAGATGGAAAACCGTAAAGCTGAATACCTCCGGGGTATGTTAAAATATATGGTGCCAAATAAAGAGGGAGCCTTATACTTTAAGAAGCGTATTTGGGTTCCGCTCTATGGCGGTATTCGAGAAGTCATCCTTGATGAAGCACATAAATCGAGATACTCGATCCATCCAGGATCGGACAAGATGTATCAAGATTTAAAAGAATACTATTGGTGGCCGAGACTCAAGAGCGATGTTGCTATTTATGTTGGAAAGTGCCTAACCTGTGCTAAGGTTAAGGCTGAATATCAGAAACCGTCTGGCCTACTACAACAACCAGAGATACCCATGTGGAAGTGGGAGCAAATTTCGATGGACTTCATAACGAAATTACCCAAGACCCCGAGAGGGCATGATATGATATGGGTGATAGTTGATCGATTGACGAAATCTATTCATTTCCTACCGATCCGAGAAAAAGACAGCACTGGAAAGCTTGCTGAGATATACTTAAAGGAAATCGTGGCACGTCATGGAGTGCCAATCTCAATTATTTCAGACAGAGATGGACGCTTTGTCTCAAGAATCTGGCAATCCTTTCAGGAAGCCTATGGATCTCAGCTAGACCTAAGCACGGCCTTCCATCCTCAAATAGACGGTCAGAGCGAACGAACCATACAAACATTAGAAGATATGCTTCGCACATGTGTCATGGACCTGGGCGGCAGCTGGGATACTCATCTACCTTTAGTTGAGTTTTCCTACAATAACAGTTATCATACAAGCATAAAAGCCGCACCGTTCGAAGCTCTGTATGGCCGCAAGTGCCGATCGCCCTTATGTTGGGCAGACGCTGGAGACAAACGAATGGTTGGTCCTGAACTTATACAAGAGACAACCGACAAGATTATGCAGATCCGAGAGCGCATTAAGGCGGCTCGAGATCGACAAAAGAGCTACGCTGATCGAAGACGAAAACCATTAGAATTCGAGGTGGGAGACAAAGTTTTGTTGAAAGTCTCACCTTGGAAGGGCGTAGTAAGATTCGGAAAGCGTGGGAAGCTGAATCCCCGATACATCGGACCATTCAAGATTTTGGAAAGAATTGGTACCGTGGCATACAAGTTGGAATTACCGGAAGAACTTAACGGAGTACATGATACGTTCCATGTATCCAACCTCAAGAAGAGCCCAACACAAGAAAACGTGATCATCCCGACGGATGAAGTGCATATTGATGACACCCTCCGATTTACAGAATAACACGTTGAGGTTACCGATTGGAAAGTCAACAAGACCAGAAGGAGGAGTGTCAAACTTGTCAAAGTACGTTGGAACTCTAAGCATGGACCCGAGTACACGTGGGAACGTGAAGACCAGTTCAAAGAAAAGTACCCCCACCTATTCAAGAAGACTCCTGCGAGAGTTAGTTCAGCCTGAATTTCGGGACGAAATTCTTTTAACTGGGGGAGACTGTGACAACTGGCACAAAACCGATAATTTCCGTACACTTTAATTATTATTTAATGACTGCAATTTTGTGCTTGAATGTCAACATTATCTGATTTCATACTAAACAAGTGAATTCGTGCACATATTATACTACAAAATATTGCTTTATGCATTAACGATAGCGTTGCGTCAGAAATACTAGTAAACTCACCGGTAAGACACATTGTGTCAACAATTCTGCAGAAAGCAGTCAGATAGTAGAATTGAGGCCTGGGTGTAGGTCCAACGACAAGAATACATTAAAACCCAAGAGTACATACAAGGGTTTATATATAGACTTTCCGGAAGCTAAAATACGCACTAAAAAGCACCCGAAACGCACTTTAAGTGCAGAATTTTACACAAATCAGCAATAAATCAGCTTTTAACACGTAAATATTATGCAGAATTCGTGTTTTATCATCCAGAATACCTTCCTAAGTGTCGGGAATTAAAAGTGTTACAAAAGGATACTTAAAGGACACTAAACGGTGCAATTTAGCACTTTAACGAACCGGTATTTAACCGAACAATCGGGCATTACCCAGAACATCAAAATATTGCTAGATGCATTGTTTAATTATTTCTGAGCTAGTTATGGTTCCCAAACACCATAACATCTCTTATAACATAATAACACACTAAATCCCTAAACTTTATACTTGGAACTTAACTTATTAATGTAATTAGAGATTGAAAGTTTCATTTTACCCCCCCCCCCCCCCATTAAGTGTGGCCGGTCATGGAAGGGCCCCACCAAGATCCTTCTTAATCTTGCAAGTTCACACAAGATATCCTATTAATCTTCCTTGGATTTGTTGGAAGATTTGTGTTGTACTTGGAAGACATAATACCCATAGGATAAACACTATATATGATTATAAAGATCATCATTCTCGTCTCCTAACTTCACACCATCAACCTCCCCTTCTCCTCCCTTGTTCTCGGCTCCAACACCCCACACTACCATCACCATTTTCGGTCATCATACAAGCATTCCAAGTACACTATAAGGTGCAAGAAGGTCACTAACGAAGCTTGGTGCTCACGGATCTTCAAGGACCTTCTTCGTTTTCTTTTATCCAACCATTTTGTCATCTTCAAGTTCTAGTATTCTTCCCTAGCTTGAAGCTAGTGGTAAGGCTCTCTTGATCTTGTTTACTTCATATTTTGAGTGGTTAAAAGATATAACAAGTTGATTATCATAAGAACCCTAAAAGACATACACATGAATCTTGTAACACAAAGTGAAATATGATGATATCTTGATGAAATAGTGTTGTTTAGTAGATGTATAATGTTTGCTTGTTGATTACTAGAAATATTGATATTGATCAATACATGAAGCTTGTTATAATGTGATTAAACACATGAACTAGCAAGCTAGAGGATGATTATGTGTTTACACAAGAAGATCATCCTCATGTATAAACATGAACTTGATGAATAAATGATTTCTTGGAAAATAATAAACAAAGTAAGCTAGTAAACTTATAAATCTAAGATTTATGAATGATTTTCCAAGAAAACCAAGTTTAAAATATGAAATTTTGAAGATCTTGGTTTTTACATAAACTTACACTATTTTTATTAGAAAAACAAATGTATAAACACATATGAAACAAGAAAGATACAATAGAAGTATTTTTAGAAAAATCATCTTACAAGTTGTAAATGACTAAATCCTTCAAGAATGAGATTTACAAGCAAACAACCATGTTTTTAAGAGTAACTAAACATACTAAATAACATGGTAAGTTACTACAAGTTTTTACAAAACTTCAAGTTCATGATGTAGTGTGATTTACTTGATTTTGGCACTTGATAAGTGTAGAATAAGTTATTGATGTTTGATGATGATTTAAAAGAAAATAAACACATATTTTGAAAACATGGGAAACCTCCATTTTTAGGGGAAACTATGTCAAAATTTTTATAAATTTTGACGCTTAGAAAAATATAAGTTTTTGAGAAACTTATTCCCTAAAAATGTACCTCAAAATATTTACCAAGGTTTCCCTAACTTTTGTGTTAAGAAATGATGATTTCTTCAAGACTAAAATTGATATTAAGTATGTATATTTTTGAGAAAAATAAATATATTTATTGATCACCAAATTTTGTGCTAAGTGTATGTAGTATGTATTACATGTAATAGTGTATTAGGACTTGAAAATACACTAAATACTCCTAAGGAGTGAAGATACAAAAATACACATACAACATACTTAGACAAATACAAGAGAATATATTTATGAAAATATATTACTTGATAGCATAAATAACTTGGATAAGTTATGAACATGAAATAAAGTTTTGGACAAAATACATAATTCGGGTGAAAAATACAAGATACTTATATTTATTTTTGAGAAAATAATATAAGTAAGACACATAGTTAAAAATATAAATTATTTTTAACACAAGAACACATATACAAAAGATAGTGACTTGTACATGTGCGATACAAGTCTAGTGACTAACGTTAATAAAACACGTTTAGGTCACGACGCTAGATAAGCAAAACCGGTGAAGTTTACGACGCAGGAACACAAAGTTGTGAGTTCATGCTCCCCCTTTTCTTTTAACTGTTTTTAGTTTTATAACTTCGGGGGTGAAATACATGTTACAAATGTTACAATGTTTATAAATGGTATGATACAAAAACAAGAAGCACTTTTGGTGAGAACGAGTACCAAGTATGATGCGTTTTAAGGAACGATACGAGAAATGATACGAGAAGTGATACGAGAAATCGTGTCACGAATAAGGTACCATAAGCACCATTAATCAACAATATACCTAGACCCCAGAACAAAAGGTTAGATCTAACGGGTTTCGGGCAACCACACTCTTGGTGAGAACGAGTACCGAGTAGTGCTTTTGTGTCTCAGAATCGACAACTAGAAAAATGCCTATGGTTTGGTTGCTTCCTATGTCGTGTCACATGTTAATGGCCTTGCAACCCGTTAACAACCTTGATACATACAGAAATACGTGATTTATACAAGAATACTTGATTTATACATGAGTACGTGATTTATACAAGAATACTTGATTTATACAAGAGTACGTGATTTATACAAGAATACATGATTTATACAAGAATACGTGATTTATACAAGATACATACCATGTTTTTCATACAAAGTATACAAACGTTCAATACAAGAACTGCATGAATTCACACCAACATTATGTTGACGTTTTTTCCAAAACTCACATGTATTTCAGGTAACTAGAGTGGATGTGCGCGCGGTCTTACTCATGCTCTTGGATGTAGTTTATGTTTATCGTTGAATAAAGTTGTAAACTTTTAAGACAATATGCTGACTCGTGTTGTAAACACTTAAACTATGATTTCCGTTATGTAATGTTTTGCATTTGGAGTTATTTTTACGAGCATGTAGTATGTTTACCAATCGTATGCAATGAAAACCTTTCATGATCACACCTCGTGCTTCCGCCTGAGAAAGGGGTGTGACAGTTTTAGGATAAATCAAAGGATAGAGATGACCCTGGTAAATAAATATAAATCCTTAAGTTACTTGAAGGCAAAATAGACAATATTTGTTGGTATGAGGGGTGGATGTTACAAATACGAAATGTTCAAACCAATTGATCTTGTTAAACCCTGAATGTACAAAAATCAAATGTGAATATAGACACGAAAACACAAGAAAGCAGTGACATAAACCCTAATCACAAACACTCATACACAGCTTGAACAGACAACTTCCAGATGAAAGGAAAGTATGAGCCATAACCTTAAAAACACTAAGCTGACAAAGAGTAAGTCATTGAAGAAGATGCTATGATGCCCTATTTTGATGCTTGCAACCATAGGTGCACAAATTGGGTTTTTATTAATACCTGGTTCCTGGTATGGAACTAGTTTCGGGTACGATCAGGTATTGAGAGAAACCAAATAGGGTTCAAGTACGGGTTGAGGAGAAAACCATACCCTATGTAACCGGGTAGGGAATTGTTATGGGTGAATATTTTGCTTAATATTCCGAACAAAAGCTTATCATCAGGGATAATCGATAGGTTTGATATCCTGAACTTATTAATTATGTTTAACTGATTTGTTTCTTGCACATGTTATTTAATATGGAAGAGAGGATTAAGTAAGACCACGTCAGGTAGGAAACTTACGTATATGGTTGAAGAATGATTGTTTATCACCATTGAAGAAGTCACTAACGTTCATAAAGAATTATTCAAAGCATCCCAAGGATTTCGGGATATTTCATTAGGATTTTTTCATTATATGAAGAGACTGACAGATCGATTAGAATGTGACGCCCTCTTTGCACACTTTTACTCTCATTAACTCTCTTGCAGCTCACTCGCAATCACACCAACACTCACACTAGCGATCATTGTACCATTGATCAGTTTATCTCTCAAGTTGTATTTCTTTTACTTGTTTCTATAATGCTGACTATGGTAGATGACTTTTATAGTCGTCTCCCGAGGTTTTGTGCCAGCGATCTCAATTGATTAAGGGTTTTCCTTGTAAAATCGAGTATCCTTCATTGTTTTGTTATTTTTTTACATTCCAATATCCCGAGTAATATTCCGATATCCTAAGCAACATTTCAACATCTTAGACGATATTTGGATATCTATACTTAGCATCTCCATTCGTATATTTTAAAACAAATATTTTCAACAACATATTTCAAAATCAAAGACTAGCGCACCACCTCACAACTAAATTTGATCACTCAATTGCTTAGGTAATTTTTTTACCAAAACAAGCATGATCGGGTTCGGGTATAACCGGGTATAGGTTTGGGTATTAATACCCGGTTTTAAAAAATAAGTTTTCTTAATTATTTTAAACAAAAATAAGTTCTTTTGAAAATTAAATTTGGTTTATAATTTGTAATAATAATTAAAATAAATTACAATAACATAAATTCATTCAAGTGCAAATTATTTGCTTTATAATATGCTTTTTTAAAGGACCTTAAATATAAAAATTGTAAAGTATGCATACAAATATATTTTAAATTTTCGGGTATTCTATCGGGTATTAAAAAACTGATATCGGGTATAGGGTATAATCGGCTTCGGGTATAGGGTATGACCAGTTCCAGGTATAAATCGGGTACGATTTCGGGTACAAGTATTGATCTCAAAATGTATACCATATCATTACCCTACGGGTAGGTCAGATTCTGTTACGGGTATAAAATACCCGGGTACAAAACCGGTTCCAGGTCTTTTCTCAGTATTGGTTCAGGGTACAAGATTTTTGTACACCTTAACTTGAAACGACAATTTAGAAGCCCGTATAAATTCTTTAGCAGCCCAAAAAAAAGTCAAATATTGAATCTCCAAAGACAACAAAATAAACCAATATTGAAAACCAAATAACAAAATACATATTTGCTATTGAATTGACAATGAAATATATATTTCAACATACACACGCTCCATTTTGGACTTTTCGTCTCATTCCAACCAATGCGCCTAAAACATGTTGGCATCGTAATACCCTGGATAAATTGTCATGGGACAATAGAGATGTTGGGTATATAATAAATATCACGTCTCAATTATTATCAATGTTTTTTTTTTTTTTTTTTTTTTTTTTTGCACAGTGATTTGTGAATGTGATGAGAAAACCTATTTAATCGTGTTTGGATGGAACAATAACAAGATCAGCACTTGAACTAACAAAACAAAATCAAGGAGCTTTTTGAGAGTAGGATGAAAAATATTTGTTGGTACGAGAACCATAAATAAAACTAAACTAGGAGAAATATGTATTAATCAGGAGTTTATATAACACCACGTCTCTAGTTTTGGATATACTATCGTCGAATTTATCTGAGTTTACATTATTACAATCATTCTAAATATTATGATCTATGATTATGATATTTTTAATAGTTTTCTTCTTAAGAAAAGGAATTCGGGTCATAAAGGTGTTTAATTATGGGCCATATGTTTGGGGTCATGTGGAAAATTCTAGTCACAAAGATGTTACTTATGGTCCATATGTTTGGGACCATGTGGACCAAGGGTTGATCATGGATTCATGGCTTGTATAAGATAGGGTCCCAGAATAAAGTGGGTTGGACAAGCTCACAAGCATTAGATTTTCTAGTGTCTCGTATTCAATGTGGAATACTTTTCATATCCATCAATATAAACATATCATATTATTTGTCGGCACTTTAAAAGCTTATGATTAAGATTTAAAAAGGATAATATTCAACTTTTGTTAAACCTTTTGTTAGTTTTACTACGTAGAATCAAACACCCTTGCCCTTGCATAATGAAACTTATCTTTTGGGACTTGCATAGGGTAATCATTTTTAAAACAAAACAAAATTAATGAGGTTTTATGTTGTCTTGTCTGACATGTTTGATTAAACGGTTTATGTTCGGGTTGTATTGAAGCACTTTGTTCTAGGAGGCATGTGGGTTGTTAGGTTGCGGGCAGTGGCGGACCCAGAAATTTTTCCAAGGGTGTGCGGAACATTTTTTAAAATTTTAGGCCCCAAGGTATATAAGTAAAAACGTCGGTTCGTATTGGGTCGGTTCGAGTTGGGTCGGGTCATGTAAATAAAAGAACATCAAACTAAATTTATATAGTCATCAAAACATGTCAAACCTTGTTACAAACATAATTAAAACGTCGCATTACGGGTTTTCATTTTTTGAAATCTATCCAAAACATCATCTAAACCTACTATCTTAAGCAACTATTTCTCTATATAACACAGCGGCGGAACTAGCCCAATCCGCCATTCAACAACCTTTTTCCAAGCAAAATAGAAGTACTAAGTCTAAGTCGGTATTCACGTTTCTCCTTAGTGGACCTATTGTCCCATTGTGTGTGTACCGCTTGATTTTCGT
This sequence comes from Helianthus tuberosus, assembly GCA_030545235.1. Lineage (NCBI taxonomy): Eukaryota > Viridiplantae > Streptophyta > Magnoliopsida > Asterales > Asteraceae > Helianthus > Helianthus tuberosus. The sequence goes on along the minus strand of JARYGA010032921.1, from coordinate 68,938 downwards.
TAACTAAATCGGCACTCATTTTGAAACATTTGTTGTGGAGGCTATTAACTAAGCCAACATGTTTTTTAAGTGCCGCTTGTACTTTTTTCCAATTGTTATACCCGTCGCACATAAAAGTGTCTCTACGATCTCCAAATTGGCTCCTAAACAAATAGCAACATAAGCAAAACACGCGATCCGATTTTTAGCTATGCTCTTACCATCCCTTATACTCATGTTTGTCATACCAATATTCCTTAAATTTTCGTAACTCGTTACTCATGGTTCCTATCAGCTATCACAAACAAATTGATCTATAAGCTCGTGGCTCCATAACATATTACATAATGTATTAACTATTCAAGTCCTAGAAATCATAATGTAAATCACCCTAAAAATCATCTAAACAACATATACACCATAAAAAAAACCCAAACATTCTTCACTAAAGTAACAAATATAACCCACCAGGTCTGATCGTTGTGGTGTATGTTGCTATAAAAAAAAGGAAAATATCATCACTAACAAAATATAAGTATATAACCCACCACAAAAAAATATCATCACTAACAAAATCATCAAAATGAAGCACATGTATCTTGTCATCAAAAAATCACTTCCAGTGGGCTACCGGTTCCGTCCCACCAAAAATCAACCAAAAAATCATCAAAAAATCAACCAAAAATCATCAAAAATAACAAAGAAACTTACCCGTGTTCGATCGGCGGTGTTATGGTGGCTGACTGATTATGGTGGTATGCGGCTGCTGACTGTTCACTGTTGTCGCTGATGTTCTGATCGCTGGCGTGCGTGCAGGGACGATACAGAGAGCGGAGAGAATATGTAAGGGTTTTGGGTTTGTGTATTTTATTTAGTTTGAAATATTGTTGATTTGTTGGGTTTGTTTATTGGGCTAAGACTTAGTAGTGGGCTAATTAAAGGTATTGGGTATTTGGGTTTAGTTATTTAGTTATTTAGGTATTAAAAGTTATATAATTTAGGTAGTATTTTTTTAAAAATAAGAGTTTACTAAAAAAAATTAAAATATAAATTGATAACACTTTTTACATAAGGGGTGCGGACGGAAAATTCCATGGGGTGCGGACGACAAATTTCAAGGGGTGCGGACGGGATTTTCGACGGAACTTAGCACTAAATTTTTTTTTCCCGGGGGTGCGCCCGCCCACCTTGGGCTACCCTTATGTCCGCCCCTGGTTGCGGGACTGTATCAAGCCCATCATGCTCGAAGCTAAAGGTGAGCCCATGATATTGGTGGCCGTAAAGACCATGGTGGTGATAGGTGTAACGACTATGAAGAATGCAATGGTGATGACTATGGCGACAATTGCTAGGGTGGCATACTTTGAATGTTGAAATGTGGAATGAGATCTACTTGACTCAGGTCATGTAGTGTTGTACATGAGATACTAAATGAGAGAGTAACATGATTGAGAACTACAAGCATATGAAATCTTTTTCACAATCATGTAGGTTAATAAACTCTAGTATAGTAGCAGAGCACGGTCCTGTTGTTGATTATGATCAGGGGCGGACCCACGTTAAGCGGAACGGGGTCCTCGGACCCCAATCTTTTTATAAAAAGTAGTAGAAACGGTATATAAAATTTTCTATGGACCCCATAAAATAATTTAGTTGGACCCCATAACAATAAGAGTGAGCTGGTGCATTGGTAAAACCCCTTGTTTTCACACAAAAGATCCTGGGTTCAATACATGTTTCTTTCGTTTTTTTGTGTGTGTTTTAAACTTGACTTTAAAAATGGGTATTCTAACAGCTGAATGTGTAGTAAGTGAATGTTTATTAAATGAAACTTGTACTTTAGTTATGATATTGTTTTCTATTATGTTTCTCGACCCGACCCGAACAACGACCGATCCAAAAAATTTGAACACTGAAAAAATGGGACCCCATTGTCCAAAAATCCTGAGTCCGCCACTGATTATGATCGTACTCAACGAAAGTATAGTTGAGAAGAGACAACAGCATGACAAAACACATGAGAAAAAGTAGCGCACTAGAAACAAAGGAGACGAGAGGGAGAATTATTGATGTCGAGAGTCGACTTTAGATGACAGTCAGCCTTTACTAAGAAGATTCAGAGAAATGAGACTAAGAGATGTTATACTATAAATATTTCACATGAAAGCTTTTGTATTTTATTGATGTATGTAACACAAGCAAAGCAACATCAAAACTTTAGGCAAAGACCATGCTTAGAAAAATAAACACAAAGTATTTTTTAGAGTAATGTATTGTTACTTTATTTAAAAAAAAAGTATTATAGTTTTAAGGGAATGTCAATGACATTCAAAAAGAAGTTTAATAATATTAACTTGTTTTAAAATAAAATCTCAAACGAAAGAAATGAGTGGGTAGCTTTAAAAAGCCAAAATAGACTCGGGTATCATAGTGGATATTAGCTTAAATATAAAGTAATCAAAGTATGGAAGGTTTCGTGTAAACTTTGATATCAAAACTAAAAGCATGATGAAACGTCTAAATATGTTTTCCTTTGTTACAACATCAATAAATGTGTTTTGCATGAAAATGGAATACAAAAGCAATGATTTGAAACTTTATGTAGTATTTGCAGTACAAATTGGTTTGGGTGTTAATGGTCCGATAATGTAGAATAAAATTATTTTAAAAAATTCTCAAATCAAAGCCGGTATAAAGATTATAATTTTTTTAGAATTAAATACGTCACTATTTACAATTACATGATTTCAACTATGAACTTTTTTGTTGTCCTCTTAGGGACACTTAGCGATTCATTTTTTTTTTTTTTTTTTTGAAAAGTACTTAGCGATTCATTTGACCAAGAGATTTGCCCACGTAGCCACTAACTTTTTCCATTTCCGAATTAAGTTAACCGATTGCTATTTGCACATCCGTTAATCATGTTCTAAATCTACACTTTATGTCCACCTCTAATACAAAATTCAAATTGTTATTTTCACCAATTCTAAACTCAAATAAGCTAGTTTATTGATTACGCCTTTTTAACTATGATGTCATACAACGTTATAGTACCATGCTTCCTCTTAATAATAAGACCATCTAGTCTAACGAGAGGGGGAGACAGGCGCCTTCACATCCCCACTGACCAGTGGCGGACCCATGAATTTTTTCATGGGGGTGCGAAACGTTTTTAAAAATTTTAGGCTCCTATGTATATAAGTAAAAAAATCGGTTCGTGTCGGTTCGGGTCGGGTCGAGTCATGTAAAGCAAAAGAAATTGCGCCATAACGTCCCTACTCATGGTTCCTATCACAAACAAATTGATGCATAAGTTCATCGCTCCATAACATAATGTTTCAATTTTAATTTTCAACCCTAGAAATCGTGTGTAATCACCCTAAAAATCATCTAAACAACATAATCACCCTAAAAATCATCTAAACAACCATAAACAACGTCAAAACACATGAAATTTCAAACCTATTTAAGAATTTTGTTACCCTTTGGTGTAGGACGGCGGTGGTTCGCGGCTGCTGATGACGTGCTATTGTGGTTGCTGTTGTGTTCGATGATCACTGGTAGGAGACGACCCAAGAGAGGGAGGGCGGGAGGAATTCTAAGGGACTATTGGGCTTATTTTAATTATTATAGTTTGAACTTAGGTTGAGTTTGGTTAATGGACTAGTAATTAGTGGGCTAATTATGTTTAATGAAATAGTGGGTTAAGGTATTGGGTATTTGGGTTAAGTTGGGTAGTATAAGTTATATAATTTAGGTAGTTTTTTAATTAAAGTTTACTAAAAAAAATTTTAAATATAAATCGAAAACATTTTTTACCTAAGGTGTGTGGACGAAAAATTCCAAGGGGTGAGGATGAAAAAATTCAAGGGGTGCGGACGAAAAAATCCAAAGGGTGCAGATGGGATTTTCAACGGAAAATAGCACAAATTTTTTTTTCCCGGGGGGTGCGCCCGCCCACCTTGGGCTACATGTAAGTCCGCCCCTGCCACTGACCCTATGATCAACCCTCTCTCCTCTCTCTTTTCCTCTTCTATAGCGGTTCGGCTGTCTCTTCCCTCCTCTCTCACATTCTTTGCCTGAGTCTACCCTTACATAAGAATTTCTAGGCGTCCTCCCCAACCGTATGGCTTACATGGGTTTTTGTGATAGAGATGGTCTAACTCAACAAAACTTTAATATATATGATATTGATATCATTATTCTACAACTAACAAGTGGTTGGGTTGGGTTGAGGATTGTGGTAGTGACATTATGCAAATTTTTTTTTTTTTTAACGGCCAACTAAATCACCGGATAAGCATCCTGGGATGCCCTCAATCGAGCAAATGCATCCCCTCCTCCATAACGGTCAGAGTTGGATGCATACCCGAGCCACCAAGCCACCAGTTCCGGGGAAAACCCGCCGCCCGAAGGCCCACTGCGGTAAAACCCGGTTTGGCTCGGTTTCGAACTGTCGACCTCCAGAGAGGCCTAGTTCTAAACTTCATTGCCACCACCAATGTCCTTCAAAGTGATGCTAGTGGGAGTTGAACTTGAGACCTCAAGGAGAGAAACCAAGTGACTAACCACTAAACCAAGTGACATTATGCAATTATTAGATGTTTATGAAAAGGATGTTTCACATGGAATCAGGAGAGTGTGGTAGGAGATGGTCAAAGAGTTCGGCTCCATGAAGCAAAAGATCATGATCATTTTGAAAGTAGGTGTAGTGAAAAGGAGGTAATAATTTCCGTATGATTCCCATTCCTATATTTGACATCTTCAAAATTTACTAACGCCTAACACTGATCAAGCAAAATGAAAAAAATACAGAGGCGTCTCTAAGAATTCACGTACCCTGTTCGAGATTGAAAAAATGTGTCCTGTTATGTTTTGTTATTATTTAAAAAATATCAAATCAGTATTGGGCTTAATAAACATAATTCCAAGTGGGCTAAATTCTAAACCATAAAAAATAATTTGTAAATGGACCTATATTGAAAGTGGTATGTGTTTACTATTTAAAAAAATAACATATACGTATCGGATTTTTTTTTAAATCGCATGCCCCTCGAAATCGTGGGCCTTGTGCGGAGGTCCTCCCCGCACGCCATCAAAGCCTCCCATGAATACAGGTCCTGTCTCCGAAAATGTTAAAAATGTTTTGAACCCTGGGCGAGATAAAAAAAACGGGCCCTATCCACCCTATAATAATATAATATTTAAAGTTTCCAAATGAAAACATTCAAAGTTTCAATTTATTACTACACTAAGTTTCATCAATTCATAGGTGGAGTTAGTTCTCTTCTCTATATTTCTTTCGTCTTTTTCACCTTGCAATCTTCTACTTCTTTACTTTCCGCCAGTGTGACGGATGCAAAACTTTTTAGTAGAGAAGGCACAATACGGGTTGGTTAAAAATGAGTTAGAAAAAGAAAAAGAAATCATGATAAAATAAAATAGTTTGTTAAAAATTTATATATGATACAAAAATTGTTACAAATAGATTAGCATACACAAACAAAATAATCAACTTACTCTTTTTTTTTCAAACGTAAAAAGTAACTATATATAAAAAAACATTTTCTTTTTCTTGAACTTTTTTTTGAACGGCCGAAACACTTTATGTGTATATAGCAAGAAGCTGGAAAAACGATTACAACCCCAAAGAAAGAACTACAAAAGAAAGCAAAAGTTACAGGAGATTAACTACATCAAATATTATCCATTTCTCCCGATACAGAGGGGTAAGATTCGACCATTGTTTAAGCCAGATGAAGACATCCTGCTTGATGAAGTCGACAGTCTTCACAATCGGAATAAAGGTTCCTTCAAAAGTCTTCATGTTTCTAGCGTGCCATACTTTCCATATCGTGGCCATCGCCACCGTAAGAACCAACCTCTTCCAAGTCTTATTGCCCGAACAGTCAAGAACGACCTTCACTTTATCTCAGAGCGTAGAGCAGTCCCGAGGAAAAGTGATTTTTAACCAGGCAAACACGTTTCACCAAATGCTCTTAGCGAACAAGCAATCGGCAAACACGTGATCCGAAGTTTTAGCCTTGTAAAATCATATTCTATACCTGGCTTAAAACTTAAAAGTTATTTATCGGTTAATAAGTCATCAAATATTAAGTATATCATTTCTCTTATTTATAATCTTATATAATTGTCTTAAAAAACCAATAAATTACAACATAAAACAACATACATATCATAATCATCATAAAATACTTGGAATATCTAAAATATAAAAATACCATGATTATATATAGAGAGAAACGATAAATCGAAAACTCACATTAGTTAAAAAAAAACTAAGAAAACTTCATCCTCACCATCCATCTCATTTGATCAATGGTTTCGATAGTAGCAATACACATACTGATATTTTTCAGATGGAATCGGTGTTGGTTCTAAGTATATCAGAATCAACTGAAACACCTCGATGTTTAATACCAAGTCTAAATCCATCTTCTGCATATGGGAAGATAAGTGGATATTGCAATGCAAGATAAGAGGGATGAAGCTCACTAATTCTCTGAAGATCGCCTGATTTTGTTTGAATTATGATATCCCTTTTATCAAATGCTCCATCAAAATCACCAATTATTAAGGCAGCAATTTCTTCAGCAGTGGGCAAGTTAAAAATCCTACCATCCTTATTCCTTACTCCAATGAGCTTGAGTCTTACATTTTGCCAATAATTTTCTTTAAAACAATCTCGTACCATTCTAAATGACTTCATAAGTGGATTGCATGAATCCAACATTTTTCTAAGACTCGATATGATGGCAAGATCAAGTTGTTGTTTAGTGTCTGTCTTCGAACGTTGGTCGACACTATGTAATAAATATACAATTTATTATATAGATCAGATATATATAAAACACTTGACATAAACCAGTATTTAGTGAATGCTTAATTTACCTTACAGCCTTTTGATGGTTAAAATCCTCGTTTTGGGAATCATAAATATAAAGCTGTGAAAATTTGGGCTCTTCACCATCATTCAGTAGCAAGCTACCAATGCGATGGTAATTTTGTCCTTGCAGTCCAAAAACATAAGGACCTTTGGTGTTTTGAAAAGTTTTAGAAACCTTGCCACCAAGGGATGTGAAGGAAAACATCATGTTATATGCTCGAATATTATTCATAAAATTGCGGCTTTCAGGAGTAACTCTTTTGTAAAATCTTTCGAGCAGTGGAGGAGGAGCAGGTGAGGAAGGCAATTCAACATCTCCGTTCGAACAACAAAGAGAAAAAAGACGATTTCTTAGAATCCAAATTACCCATAAGCATTTCATCTTTCCAAAGCATTGCATGACAGTAAGAACATACAAAAATAGCATCTCCATGATCAACATATTCTACAAAAATATACAGCAACATATAAAAAAAATGATTTTATAAGTGAAATATTAGGATATTAAACTGTTATCTAGAAACATACTTTGATAAGTTTAAGGAGGATATGTACCTCTTGCAATTCCGTAAATCTTTTTTACGATAGAAGATGGTAAACAATCAGAGGAATTGGAATCATCAAAGTTAGACCTTTCACCAGGGTGTGAATTTTCTTTTCCTGCCGTTTCATTTTGGAAATGACAATTAACATCGGTTCCAACAGGTAGGAGGATAAGCAATAGATTAGACAAATATAGTGAATCGGAAACCTATATTTAGTTTTGCATTAAAAGTAAAACACATACCAATAAACGCTAATACGGAACACTTTGGCAACTGTCGAGAAGTTCTAATATCAATATTCCGGGGAGTTGGAATATCACTTCGACGGGACCTTACTGTAACACAATCCACTTGCAAGACAAAATTTACGAATGTCATAAAACTTACATTAATATTCAATAAATGATTAACAGTAATAACAAAAGTGTATACATCATACAGTTTGTAATATCCTTTAATGGGCTGCTCTCAATTTTATGATTTGATGGTTCAAGGGGTGTGACCATTGAAGATGTCCTCCTTACATCAGCTACAACGCATAAATCAAATTTACTTATATCCATGGTTTTGAAACTTTGTTTCCTCTTTCTAGAGTCATAAACACCATAATTAGCCTTTACGGATTGTCCTAAAATTGAAACAAAGAGGCAAGGTCAAATCTGATAAGATACCTTAAAAAGTAAGATTTATAACCTTACCAAGACTGGATGAAGTCAGAGGAATTGTACTAACACATGTTCGATCTAACTTGTCGGGCGTGTGACATGCTGCACATGACGAGATTTGGTTAATTTATGCTACAAACAAAACGAATTTTCACATATTTTACATAGACATATTCAATAAATAACAACAATCAGTATGTAAGATAATTAGAAAAGTAGCACAAGAGTTGTTTACCCATATTTTTAGAAGAGGATTCCAACGACATTACACTTTGATTCTGATTTACACTGGATGGCGTGCAATGTAGAGTTGAGGCTTCGTAGACACCTTTTGATGATACTTGTTGATATATATCAAGAAACTGATTTCAACTAATATAACATTACATATATAGATTTATTTAAAAAAATGACCATCAAAAACATACCTCCATTATCGTTTTTTGTAATAGTAACATTGCCCAAAAGTGTATCAATAATAGGAGGTGTCTGGACAAATTGAACCACACCTCTGTTTCTACGCTTATTCAAGATAGACTTTCTTATCCTCCTTGATTCTTTGGACTGTTTGGGATTGCACTGTGGAAAATACTCTCTATGTCTTGGTATAAAATTCTTTTTAATCTCCATAACTGTACATAAGAATTGAGCAAACATGTGTGATTTAGGGCTAGCTACAGGTAATTATTGTAATCACTGTCCAAAAAAATATTTATTCTCAACAGCTAGTGGTGATTCATTATCCCCATTTAAAACCTAACTAAATAAGTGGATGATGACAGACAAATCTTCAGAATATATTTAAACAAATGAGATAGAAAAACCTACCATTTAGTGTTCATCGATTGCTTCCAAAGTAAGAGTGTCTTCAATTGTAACTTGAGTTTTTGGCGGTAATTTTTTATGTTCACTTTGACTCAGTCGGAGAAGAAGCTATAAATATAGCGGACAATATGAAATTGTGATTTAATAAATCTGATTCATTTTGTGGGCCTTTGACAGGATTTTATGGTTCACAACTTATGGGCAACAAATTATTGAAAGAGTTGCACCATTTAATTGCATAAGGCAGCCCAATTTGGGGCCGTTTAGTTGATTTGATTTGGTACTGATTTTATTTGTTAGTATTTTTACATACTTTTTTTTACTGGTTTTTTTGGGAAGTTACTATAACGCCATCCACCCGATTTATATTTGGTGTTGAAGTTTAATGATAGATTTTTACCAAGTCACATTGTCCGATAATTTACGTGCACCAAGAAATTTATATGGATGGATTTAACTACTACACGTTTCTAAACATTATTGTCTTGGTTTTATTAGGAATTCGTTCGACCCCTTAGAAACATCATAATTTATATGGATTTAAATACTACATATTTTTTAATCTATTGGTTACCACAATGAAGTTAATATAACGCGACCAAATAGGCAAGTTATATTTGAAGTTGAAGTTTAATAATAGATTTTTAGCGAGTCACATTGTCCCATAATTTATTTGCATATAGAAACTTATAGAGATTTAACTACTACATGTTTTCTAACCATCCTTGTCTTGGTTTTATTAGGAATTCATTGGGCCGCTTCGTCTCGGCTTTCCAAATTATCAATCTATTGTTCCTACATTACTTTATAAAAGGATAGGTTAATATTTATGAATTATATGCTATCATAACAAAAATTGATTTAACTCAAAGAATATAACTTCTTTCACTTAATTTGTAGATATTAACAATTTCTTTGTAATGCGGTTATAAAGTAAACATACATTCAAACTCTATATTAAAAAAATAGAATTTAGACTATGCCAAACTAATTTAGACATTTCACATACTATATTCACAAATCAAAACACACATTATAGGTAAAGATTATATTTCCCAGCATAAAACCTAGATTATATTTCCCACCATACAAAAAAGAAAACCACATAATGGTTTACCACATCTTCCAAGTTCATAAATTACCAACATCTAAACCATACAAAACAACTGTTTCAGAAGTTTAACACTTACCAACGACAACCAAAGTTTAAACAACCACATACTTGAGTACATACCAAAAAACATACGTTTGCTTAAACATCAAAATATAACGACGTCAAAGGAGCTAAGAGTTAAGCCTAGTTGGCTTCCTCCGGTTCCTTTTGTTAGAAGAGAGTTCCCCAACATTTTGACCTTCCACATCCTGCAACGAACGTTTACCATTAGGACTGGTGGCCGAATCCTTCTCTGCTTCGACAACGGAAGAGTCGACCATAACAGATACAACATCCTTCAATTAAATCACAAAACAACTACTAAGGTGTCAAATAATGTGTAATAATCTACACTCAAGCGAAAACGAAACTGTAGAATTCTTATTCACCTTTGAAATATCAGTACCGGCCATCTGTGAGGATTCAGATAATTGAACAGCTTTGAGTTCTGAACCTTCTTGACTAAACCCCTAATATCAAAATATTACCAAAAGGGAATTCACTTAAGATATTTAAACTACAAAAATTGGATAGCAAAAAATAAATCAATATAAGATATACGAAAAGTCTTACCTCATCAGCAACCTCAAGAGCATTTGCATTACCAGCAACCAATTCAGCGATTATGTCCGGATCATCACATACTTTTTGGATAGTGTAGACGTGGTAGTCATGGTTAAGGTTCTAATCAGAAACTTCAATTTTAAACGCCAACTTCTTTTCGACCAACCGTGATATTTCATGGGGAAAACTTTCAGTATCATTGGCCTTAACTTGGCGTTCCCTTATATCATTCGCAGTTGAACCAATAAGCTTCATTACATCTTTATCAAACATCACAAAAGAAACGCTGCCAGTTTCATCTTGCACTTTCAAATGTAGTTTGAACCTGTAATAAATGTCAAGTAAATTACAGCTAAAACCATAGCAGTACATAAGATATAAAAAGATCAGAAGTTAACTTACTTTATGGTTATCGATGTGCATTCTTTATCACATTTCGGACAAACCAATGAAGTAGGTGACAGATTCATAACCTCATCAGAAATGGTTTTAGCATATTGTAAGTACTCAATTTTGGTCAACATCTTCTTGTTATAGTCTCGACATGCCGGATAAAACCAGCCATAGTTTTCTTGAACAATTTTGATCGTTGCAACTACCACACATGACATTACCTACGATATCACAGATAAAGCTTTATTAACATGCTCAATTGATAAAACATAGAAAACATTAACAAAATGAAATGTCTATGAATGTATATCGAGTTATTCATACGCTATCAATCTCAATAATTTCATCAACATGTCGCTTAGGAGTGTCAAATAGAAATTCTTGACGGACTGGAAACACACTCTGAGATGAAAGTATGGTTTGAGAAGAAGAAGCACCAGCTTCAAATTGTTTCACTAAAAGACTATAAAAATAAAACCACAATTAGCGTTAATACTGACACTTATGTTAATAAAAATATGAAAAATATGAAATATAAATCAGTGATAGTACCTCCGGCGAAGTTCATTAATCTCATCAATTTCTTGGTTGAGAAATAGACGACTTCCAAACTTATCATTCTGAACAGTATATTGACCTGCAACAAACAATATACATATCCAAAAATACATTACAAATCACTACAGAAATAAAAAAATGTTCATAAAGAATATAACAAAATAGAACTTGGAAAAACTAAAGTAAATAAATCAGTCAAATATAAATTACCCTGCCACCTCTTAATCCTCGCATGCTGAATGACAGCCATCACAGTCTCATTCGGAGAGTTTTGAGACAAAAAAATCATTAAATTCTTATGCATACCCATTCCACAAAGTACAATGGACTACTTCTCCCCTAAAAGAAGCAGATAAAAAAACAGCATGAAAAGTTCAAACAATCATTTACTATGAATATACCATTAAATGCAATGAAGAATGTTATATATAAAATAATCTAATCATTGCTATTGTATTAAATAAGAACAATCAAATTAATGAATCTTCAGTACATTAAATACAATCATAACACACAAACAATTTACATAAATGAGAAATTAGATTTTACTGGACATCTTGAAGATCCAAGTTCATCTTTTTTCTTTCATTAGGAAAGATTTCCATATCTCCACACTAGACAACAATTCCTGCAACATCTAAAATGGTAAACATAGCAACAGAAATCAGATTCGAAAGGGAGGCAAAACATAAATCAGATTAGCAGAAACAGTCATACCGCACGTGAGCAGATCATTTCCTTCTCCATTAACAATGTATGAATGTGCAATGAAATTAAATCCGTAATCAACACCTTGCCAACCGTTCGCACGTGTAACAACCGTACACCGGTAAAAGTTAATCTTGTAACCATGGTTAATAACTTTGTAAGCATCGGTGTTTTCTCCAACACCAAATCTGGAGAGAATAACAACTTCATCCTCATGAAGCTGTGAGATAAACACAGGTATCAATGGAGCCTTAATCCCTGCCTGAATCTTACGGCCCTGACAAATAAGTGAAACCACACACTTTAGAAATAAACAAACAAACAGTACCTCAAAAAAATATAAAAGATACTCAGCTAAAGTCTCAACATATGAAGGGTCAATAACCAACTAATATTCATGTTTATTTCATTGTGCCTAATCCTATAACAAAGAACCAAACAGTAACTATCTATAAAGGACCAAAAACCAACCAAAATATTAGTCTTTTTATCATTATAACTAACCCTAAATTACACAAAACAGAAAATACATAACCATGTAACTTTAGTTACACAAACATAAATTACAAAAAAACACTTTCAAAACATAAAGAATATTCGTATATGTGTTTCATGATGCCTAACCCTAAAACAAATAAACAAACAGTAAACAATAATCATCTATCAAGGATCATAAACCAACAAAACAAATATTCATCTTTGGTTCTTTAGATCTAACCCTAAATTATCAAGGATCCAAAAAATAAACAAAAAATCATCTAATCATCTATATTTCAGAGAAAAAACAATCAAACAAATATTCATCCTGTTTCTTTATACAAAGAAACAAACAAACAAAAAACAACCTTTGCTTCTTTAAAAAAACAAACAAACAATAACTTTACAATAATCATCTATTTCGGCTAAAAAAACAAAGAAACTTTTTAGTAATAATCAACTGTAACTAACAAACCTAAATTACACAAAACTCAAAACACAAACATAAATTATAGAACCACCTCGGAGACACAAATCTCAAAATCAAAATGCTTGACAAACACTAATACCTTCTCATCGAGCAAGATCAGATCCATCCGAAAGGACTGAACCCATTTCCGGATGATTCGACACTTCAAATTCCACATATCTTTGGACGGATTCAAATCATCAATGAAACTAAGTGACAAAGATGGTGGTTCACCGCCGGATTTCTTGATATTCTCAGCGGCTTTTGGTTCAACGCCGGTTTTCTTGTCGGATGACATTCTATAGAAGATGAAGAGCTTTTGAAATGAGCAGAAAGAGTGAGAATGCAATTAGTGAAAATTTAAAATGAGATTATATATTTTAGATAGATTAATAGAAATGATTACTTCTTACACAACATTAAATGCTAATTTCTTATCCCCATGCAATTTCAAACTTCCCTCCTAAACAAAACCATTTTTTAGTAATAAGAAAATAAGATTTTATATTTTAGATTGATTAATATAGATATAAATATTGAAAAGAGAATTATGACATCAGCGAGTCCACGTGGCATAGCTTAGAAGTTGACGCTAAGACATATTTACATCAGCTCAAGTTCTTTTATTATACGTAGATAGTATAGATTTCAAAACTATTACTGCACAAGGATTAAAGTAAAATAGAAATTAGAAAAACATTTAGGAATATCATTTGAGTATATAGCTCAAATAAAAAGGTACATTCAGGTAATCAAACCGGATATTTCCATACCCTTCCTATACTCGTACCATACTACCATACCATCACTTCTTTTTCATTTCCATACTCGGCCTCCTACTCAAATACCTATCCAATACCCGGCCGGAATATTTCAGATACTCTAATCAGATTCAGATCTGTTTTTATATTTTTATTTATTTTCCACTCTAGCTAAAAACCCTGATAATGTGGTTGGACAATTTACGCCATCACCTTTTAATTAAAAATAAAATCATAAATATTAAAAATAAAATCAAATACACTGCCCTTTTTCCTCCAATAGCTGTCAGCCAAATAATGTCCCAAACTCGTGGCTGAGACGCAACGCACCTCACCGAGCCATCTCGGTAACTGAACCCAATGGCACACAACGTAATTTTTTCAAAAACTAGTGGCTCATATCAATTTCCAAACTCTATATATTCCCTCATATCCTCACTTGATCAATATTCCGTTGCACAAAATAACCCTACAAATCAACAAAAAAAAACCCTGCAATCTTCTTCTTTGATAATCGTCTCTGGCCGATTATACCGGTACGTAAGTGTTTATAATACAATCTGTATTTCAGATCTCTATTTTTTGTTTTTGTTGCATTTGTTTGAGTTTTTTCTGATTTTTTACGGTTTTTTTTTTTTTTTTTTTTTTTTTGCAGATCGGACATTGAATTTACGTTCGAGAGTTGTTGAAACAAAATTTTGAATTGTAAGTGTTGATTATTTTGTTTTGTGATCGTAATTGATGGATTTGATATGTGTCTGTGTGAATGTGTGTGTTGATTTACGCATCTATGGTTTTGTAAGGCTAGGGTCTTAATTTTTGTTGTGAGATTGGATGATTTTGTGGAGTTATTTTGGAATTTGATAAATGAATAGTGTTTTTTTGTTGCAAGTGTTTCAGAAACTGTGTTTAATTTATAAATCTGTGATGGATGTTGAAGCTGTAATTTGTTTTTCTCTTATGGTTTTGACTTAATGATTGAATATATGGTCATTGTTTAAAGAAAATTTGATGATTTAAATGGCTCATTGTTTTGACAAACAAGAAAAACTGAATGTTTTAAAAATCTAGGTTTTTTTAATTTTTTATTTCTCAAGATTGACAAACAAGAAAAACAGAATGTTGTAAAAACCTAGGGTTTTTTTTTTTTTTTTTTTTTTTTTTTTTTTTTTTTTTTTTTTTTAATTTCTCAAGTTTTTTTAGGTTTTTTAATTCAATTTGAAGATTTATTTTGAAATTTAAAAGGATTAGCGTTTTTGAAATTTAGGTTTTTCAAAAACGTCATGTGATTGAAGGTTTTTCAAAAACGTTATCTTTAATACATTTTTATGAGTCTGAATTAATGATTAAATATCTCTTCATTGTTTAATATAAAACTGATGATTTTAATGGCTTTTTTTTAACAAACAAGAAAAATTGTTCTGTTTTTCTAATTTTAATGTTCAGATTAACATATTTCAATGGCTGCTGAAGCTCTAATGCCTTTTTCTTTGATAATCATGAATCAATTAGTGTAATTAGTGTATATCTGTTTATTGTTGAAAGAAAATCTGATGATTTAAATGTCTAATCTTTTTGAAAAACAGGAAAAATTGAATGTTCTGATGGAGACCAAAGGTGGGAAGAAGTCTAGCAGTAGTAAATCCTTTTATGAAGCTCCTTTAGGTTACAGCATTGAAGACATTCGACCAAACGGAGGAATCAAGAAGTTCAGATCGGCTGCTTACTCTAACGTAAGTATTCGATCATCAATCGCACCAAGTTAACTCCATAACATGTACTGATCATGTGTTTTCATTGTCTTAATGCAGTGCGTTCGCAAACCATCCTGATATTCCTTCGATTAGTGCCCCTTTCGCGTCTGTTTGACGTCTTTTATTTACCGCCTTTTATAATTAGTTTCGTAGTTAATATCGGTTCCCTTTATTCCTCCTTTTCTTCACTCCTCAGCCCGTTTACTGTTTCCTCCATTGTTGGTGTTCATTTCCGTTTAAAACCATGTCTGCAATTGGTTTCGAAGGCTACGAAAAGAGGCTCGAAGTTACGTTTTTCGAGCCTAGTATCTTCATTGACCCTGAAGGTCAAGGTCTCCGGGCTTTAACCAAAGCCCAACTGGATGAGATCTTGAACCCTGCTGAATGCACAATTGTCTCTTCGTTGTCGAATGAGCATGTAGACTCTTACGTTCTATCCGAGTCGAGTCTGTTTGTGTTCCCTTACAAAATCGTTATCAAAACTTGTGGAACCACAAAACTGCTGCTATCGATACCGGCTATTCTGAAGCTGGCGGAATCGATTTCGCTTACTGTCCGGTCAGTAAGATACACACGCGGTTGCTTTATCTTTCCCAGTGCTCAATCGTACCCTCACCGCAGCTTCACCGAAGAAGTTTCAGTGCTGGATGGTCATTTTGAAAAGCTTGGTTTAGCCAGCAAGGCTTATGTAATGGGCGGGTTCGATAAGCCCCAAAAGTGGTTTGTTTATTCCGCTTCCGCTGGACCTGTTTCGGCTCGCGATGAAGTATACACACTCGAGATGTGTATGACTAGTTTGGATAGAGAAAAAGTTGCAGTTTTCTACAAAACAGAATCAAGCTCGGCTGCAACGATGACTAACGAATCCGGTATCCGAATGATACTTCCGAAGTCCGACATTTGTGATTTTGAATTCGACCCATGTGGGTATTCCATGAACGCTATCGAACAAGGTGCGTTTTCGACAATACATGTAACCCCAGAAGACGGGTTCAGCTACGCGAGTTTTGAAGCGGTCGGGTATGATTTCAAAGACTCGAGCCTGGACCAGCTGGTCCGACGGGTGCTGGAGTGTTTTGAACCTGGGGAGTTTTCGGTTGCGGTTGGTGCACCGGATGCTTTGGAGTTGATTCGTTTGATGGATGTTGAGGGGTATAGCTTGGAGGAAAAGAGTAGTGAAGATCTTGGGTGTGAAGGTTGGATTGTGTACCAGAAGTTTGTGAAGAAGGATGGTAGCTGCTGTGGGTCACCTAGATCTGTTCTGAAATGTGAGAGCTGGAAAGAGGAGAAAGAAGAAAAGGAGTATTAATAGCTGTGTTGAAGAAGAAGGGTTATTTCTGTGTTCTGTTTAATTGTTTTGTTGAATAAAAGCCATTGTTATTTATGGCTTGTTTGTGTTCTGAATCTTTGTTATCTTGGATTATTGGGGGTTTTTATTAAATCCATTTGTACATTTGGTGTTATTGTTTTTGGTTTAATCAAAATGTTTGTTTTGTCATTTGTGAATGTTCTCTGTCCATCACATGATGTTAAAAATGTTCCAAGGTAAACAGTAGACCATCTGTTGTCTCCAGTCACATGAGCTTTAGGGTTAAAGGGTATGGTGAGGCCCATCCCAACGAGGATGGGCCGTCACGTAGGCGTCACATCACCGGCTCGTGGGGGATGGGACTCCTTCACTTTTGAGGGGTGGACTGGTGGAGGATGGGGCTACCCCACCTTATTATTTTATAATTTTCTAAGTTTTTTCTATTAACTTAATAAAAACTTTATAAAAATTAAAAATCCAACATAAAACAACATAAACAAATTCATTTCATAACATAAAAAAAATTACATTTCCTAAAAATAAAAAAAAAACATTTTCGAAAAAAAAAAAATTACAACAACAACCATACCCAGTAAAATCCCACAAATAGCAAAGCTACTTATAGGGTCTGGGGAGGGTGGGATGTAGACAGACCTTGCCTCTATCCATAGGGATAGAGAGGCTGCTTCCAGAGAGACCCTCGGCTCGAAAACGAACAGCATACCAACACACCAAGTCAAAGAATCTAGAAATAAGAAGTCAACCATATCAAGAAAGTGGTCAGAGTGACACCATATAATGTAAATCAAGTATAATAGCATACAACATCATTTGGGCATAAACACAAGCAGGCGATCACCGGAAAAGTCCCTTAAAGAGTAAAGAAAACCTACGTCCCTAAAAAACACCTAAGACCTTACTGCGATATCTTCTAGAAATCCTTAACCCTAATCCTACGCCTCCACGAAGTCCTATCTTGGACCATATATGTTCTACCAAATCCTGTTGAAGGTTTGCATGCGTGAAGTCGTTGGTTAGCGCGAAGGAGTTTAAATCCTGTTGCGTCGGATCTACCGGGACAGTATTCCCATAAGATGCATTCTCATCATACTCACAAAATCGCCCGACCTTCGTCTTCAATAATCATGTTATGGAGCAAAATGCAAGCGTACATACAAAGGCGCAACCTCTTCGGTGTGAACGCACGTGCCGGTTTTTCAAGGATGACCCATTTTTTTTTTGTAAAACACCACAACAACGTTCGATGTCTTTTCTTGCAGCTTCTTGACGCTTGGCGAATTTTTTCCTTTTTTCGTCCTCGGGAAATGAAATAGTCTTGACAATTGTAGACCAAGACGGATATATTCCGTCAGCAAGATAATACTCGCGTCTATACTCAACCCCTGAAACTGTAAAACGGGTGTCCGAACCGATTCCATTAACGACATCGCTAAAGATCGTCGATTGGTATAGCACGTTGAGGTCGTTGAGTGAACCAGGGAGCCCAAAGAAAGAATGCCAGATCCACAAATCTTGTGACGCCACGGCCTCAGGTATTAAGATTGGATAGCCGTGATTACCTCGCGTGTATTGGCCTCGCCACGCAGTCGGGCAGTTATGCCACGCCCAATGCATACAATCAATGCTACCAAGCATTCCCGGAAACCCGTGCCCTGCTTCATGAGCTTGGTACAAATGTTGAACATCATACGCGTTTGGTTTCCGCAAATATTGTTTGTTATACAGTTTCACCACATTATGACAAAACCGATACAAACATTCCCGTGCAGTTCTTGCCGACATCTGTAAGTACTCGTCCAAAGCGTCGACCACTGTCCCGTACGCCAGTTGGCGAATGGCCGCAGTACACTTTTGTAACGTGGTGAACCCTTCATAATTTCGAGCATCGGGTCGTTGAGTGAAAAACGGGTCTAGCCCCGCCAAATCATCAGCAATCCGTGTGAATAAACAGCGTCTCATTCGGAACCTTCGTTTGAAAGTGTCGGCGTTGTAAAGGGGTGCATCCGAAAAATAATCGTTAACCAATTTCTCGTGCGCTCCTGTCGTAAATATAAAAAATATATAAATACGAGGAAATATATAAATATATAAAATTTATTATTGACAAACCTTGGCGGTCTCTGTTAGTCCGTATTCATCTGGTAATAACGTTTTCAGACGAGCCATCTTCCTCTTCCTCTTCCTCCAACAAAAGAATCTGCGCCGCCTTTACCACAGCGTTTGCGAAAAACATCTCCACTTCGTCCGAAGAAGACGAGGACCACCAAGAATTAGGTGCCATTGGTATAAAAAATGGGAGTGTTTTTTTTTATAAAAATGGATGAAAATGGGAGAAGAATGGTATAAAAAATGGATGAAAGTGGTATATATTTAAAGTGAAAAAATAAATTTTTTTTTTATTTAAAAACTAGTCGTTGTAACGGCTAATATTTGAAATCTTGGCCCGTCGACTTCGAGCGTGGGCTGCCGGTCAAGCCGGGATGGGGCGAGGGGGGCGGTGTGGGGGACCGGCGCCGGGCCTCGCCGGGCCTAAGCCGGCCCCCATACCGCTTAGTCTAAGGGGCACTCCTCTAAGTGGGGAGTGACCTCTCTTACCCACAACCAATCAGCATGCGCCACGTCAACTCCCCACTTAACTCCCCCCACACCCTCAATTTGATGGCGGCACTCCTCTCTTGGGGACTTGTTTTTTTTATTTTTTTAATTAAGAAAATATTTTTATAAAAAGTAAAACATAATTTACATAAAATAAAAAATTACATTCCATTTAATAAAATAAAAATTACATCGCAATACTACATAAAAATTTTAGAAATTGCACGGCCACCCGTACTTGTTAGCGATCTCGCGCTTTCGGGCGAGGATGAACGGCAACATTTCCGGCGGAGCATCGTCGTGCGGCTTGAGGAATGTTTTCATATCTCGATCGTGCGCGTAGTTTCTCATCGTCTCGCGTTGTTCCGTTATGAACTCGCGAGCCTCCGACTCTCTTTTTTTCCTCAATTCAATAGCCTCCATCTCACTCACGTGCTTCGCTTCTTTCATGGCGGTGTACTCTTTGAATTGTGCCGCCAACTCAGCCGAGCCCTCGGACGATGTCGCTTGACGCTTGTCTCGCCGTTGTGTTCTTTGTGGCGAGGGGTCTTCGATCATATCGGGTATGGAAGGGTCCACGTCAACGCACTTTCTTTTTTGTGCCGAACCTTCCCCTTCCTCACCCAACAATGGGACTTGGGCCCATCTGTCGTGTTTTCGAACGACCTCCCATGCCTCGACATGTTGAAAACCGCTCGGATATTTATTTTGAAAATCCTTTAAAGCGACTTTCATCACGTTGAGATCGTTACACCCGCTTTCTCGTGTGCGATCCTACATATTATAAAATAACAAGTGTTAAAAACATATGAACTTAGTAAACAAATTTTAAAAATATACAACGTTAAAAAATATAATTTTTACCGCTTGTTGGTAACACCCTTTGAAATAGTTTATTTTCGTCATCATCGGTATCCATTTAGACCGTACTTGATGCACGGTCCGGTTACTTCCACCAACGGTGGCGTTATAATGATCTAAAATCTTACGCCAAAAACCATCGCGGGTTTGTTGATTGCCCTTCTTTTTGTCGGTAGAGCAATGTACCCACGCCTTCGCCAACGCCTCTTCTTGGTATTTTGACCAAGATTGGCGCTCCATTTTTGCCTTTTTACCCCGAGCGTCATCTTCTTCGTTGCCAGCGTCTTCATTCACATTATATTCATCGTCGCCGGTGTCTTCTTCATAGTCGCCCAAATTTTGAGTTTCGGGCACTACTTCCTCCTCCTCGTCCTCGTAAATAGGTAGAGGACGTTCAACATTTTCTCGTGGAGATGGAACTTGTGGGGAACGAAAACCAAACGGGTCGAAGGCGGGGGCTTGAGGATCCATTGATAACAAATTTTGGAAATAGCCGAAGGGGGTTGTGGTTGGGTGTTGTAAAAGGAGGGGTGTGAATGTTGTTGGTAAAAAAAACGGATGTTGTGTAGTATATCCAAAAGGTGGTTGTGGTTGTGCACTTGCACCGCTCGAACCACCACGAGACGGTTGCGAGTCGCGTCCCTTAGTGTTAGAGCCGACAGACTTTTTCTTGGCTTCGCGGGGTTGGTTCTCCATTGCTCGGTTTGGCTTTGTGTTGTATTTGAAAGAATTTTAGAGAAGATTGAGAATTTGTGTGGTAAAAAATTAGATTTAGTTGGTTATTTATAGGTTAAAATTGAATTTTTTTTATTATTTCCTTAAATGACCGTTGGCAACGTTCAAAAATTGAAAAGTTGTGCGGAGAACACCCACCGCTCCCCACTCCCCGCTTACACTCCCCGAGGGGTCGGCGGCGGTGTTCTCGCTCGGGGACTAGCCTCACCGCAAAGCGCCCCGGACACCCTTAGGGTGTAAGGGGCACTCCTCTAAGTGGGGAGTGACCTCTCTTACCCATAGCCAATCAGCACGCGCCACGTCAACTCCCCACTTAACTCCCCCCACACCCTCAATTTGATGGTTGCACTTCTCTCTTGGGGGACTTGTTTTTTTTTTGTTGTAATTATGCATGTATTATAAATTAAACAAATATTAATAAAAATTAAATAAAATTTAAGAAAAGACATTTCATTAAATTAAAAATGGAAATTACATTCAAACTAGAAAAATAAAAAAACAAACTACTCGTCGTCGGAATTCGCTTCAAGGTGAGGTAGATCTAAACGTCCGAGATGCTCAACGAGATCATGTTTTAGTCTCCAATGCGTTTCTTCGTCAATGAGCTCGCTAAAAACAGTATCATCGAAGACGGGTTGGACTGGAGGATCTCGAATGTTCGTCAATGAGTGTTTCGTGGCCTCCCACACGATCTCGACGGACAACTTTTTTTTACTAGACGATGTCGTGTCTAGTAGCCCCGCTTGTTGGATGAGATTTTGGAAGAAAATTAAACTACTATCGCTTGACGATGAATCTTCATCGTCGTGAAAGTCGGGCAGGAGAGAAAAAAACGGGAACTCGGAATCCATTTTTTTTAAAGATTGGGTAAAAAAATTTAGATGAGTTGAAGGGTTTAGGAGAGTAATGTTGAGGGAGTTGTTTTGGGTTTGAAAAATAAAAAGATTGAAGTGGGTTAGTATTTATAGGGTTTAGGAGAAAGTTTTTTTTTTTTTAATTTATAAAGGCTATTTAGCCGTTTGAATATAAAAAACGGTCAAAAAAATGGCATATCTCATTGGTGAACACCCACCGCTCCCCACTCCCCGCTTAGCCTCCCCGAGGGGTCGGCGGCGGTGTTCCCGAGCGGGGAAACCACTCACCGCACCCCTCCCCGCAAAGCGCCCTGTTCACCCTTAATTATGTTAAAATAAAACTTTAATACTCCCCCGTCCCGTTAAAAGTGTCTTATTTTGAATTTTCAAAGTCTTTATTTATAAACTTTGACTTTAATTATATATTTTTTGTGTTATATAAAACTTGATGAAAATTGACCCGATAAAAACACTTGTAAGACACACTCAAATCATATAACTTTCATCAAGTATTATCTAACACAAACAAAATTATTTAAGGTCAAAGTTTATAAATAAAGAATTTTAAAATTCAAAATATGACACTTTTAGTGGGACGGGGAGTATATAACTAAAAGATGTTCAAGTTATTATTAAGAAAGAAAAGCATGAGATAAGATAAAATATTGTATCGATAAATAAATGAAAAAAATAACAATATTATACCGTTTACTAGTTAGTACATAAGATGGATCGTGTAGGAAAATGTGGATTATTGATGATTAAAAAATTAAAGTGGAATGGATCAATGTAGAGGATATGTTGGCCAACAAGTCATAGTGATCTAAGAATATTAGAAAAGTAACAATATTATTCTGTTTGGTAGTACATAAAATAAAGCAGATAATTGTAGATTATTATTGATGAATAAATAATGAAGGTGGAATGGAATAATGGAGAAGATATATTGGCCAACAAAGCATGAGTGTATCTTGGTCTAATCGGTCAAACCAGGTCAAGCCATCAAACGTATGACCCACTTGTGACTTGTACCATAAATCCTTAAAACAAAAATAATAATGCTAGGTGACATTACACTTTTCGTTGCCGTTCAAGAAAAAATATATAAAAATAATAATGCTGAGTGTTCTTCAAGGTGTAGTATTGACGCAACTTGAAGAAAATTGAGAATCATGATTGCACCAACATTACAATCCAATTTTCGCCGTCGTTGGTTATTGATATTCGTTAATTTACACATATTTTAGTCCCCCGTTTTACCCCTATTTTATGCGTTTTTGGCCGTAAAACCGTCATTCGGATACTTATTTATCTACATTTATGTTTACAGGCCTAAAACAGCATACCAGACAAGATGATAGCGAAAACGAGGACTTTCCGGACAAAACGACGAAGCTGCGGACATTCTGTTAAGGAAACTGATCTGGGCCTGTGGCACGGGCGTGCCATCTGAAGAACGACCGTGCATCTCCGACAGTTAAAGATTTGTCCGGCATTGAACGAAGGTGCGACTAGGCGTGCAAGGCATTTACGGTCAGCTCGGTGATGCACGGACGTGCCATTCGAAGAACGATCGTGCGTCTACGATGATCCAGCCTGATCTCGGAACTGAACGAGCAGTGCGACTCGGCGTGCAACAACAACCCGGTGAGGAACGACCGTGCCAAATGAAGAACGGTCGTTCCATTTCAAATCTGGTCAACGATCTGATGACGTATGCAGTATGGTGACCCATCCCTAATAATTGCTTAAAGTGCACGGTCGTGCCATATGGAGAACGACCGTGCGACAGCGAAAAATAATAAAAACAGAGCTGAAACTTTCTGTTCGACATTCTGGATTTTTGGAGAGCTTCATAGGCGATTTTCAGGCTCCGGAGGCATTAGCTTTCACCCGGAATCAAGCCACATTGTCCCGTTTAGCTCGATTACTACCCGGATCCTTAGTCTAGTACTTGTTTATGGTTTGATTTTCTAATCTTTCCATGTTTTTGTTAATCTTTCAAGTACTTAGATTATTGTTTATGTATTATTGTAGCCTTTGGGCAAAAACACAACAATCCCTTGCTAGATTATAACCATTAGTATGTTAAACTTTGTTTGTAATGACATTTGAAGTATTTTCTATGTTAATCTTTGATGATTAGTTTGCAACCTTGTTATTGATATTGATTTCTTGATTATAAGTAATTGTGTTGGATGATTGGTGCTTGGTTAGTTAAGATAGTTGAAAAATGAAGCTTAATTAATCTTGTATTAGTAAACTTTGAATTTGGTTAACTAGTTTAACTTGGTTTAAATGTATGCATCATGATACTAGAAATGGTTAGTGATTTAATAAAATGTAATTATTATTAATCAAGAGAGCTTGCCGTCACGTAAGGACCTTAACGGGTTAGATGGTGTCGTTATAAATTCTTGCCATGATTTATTAGCTTAGTTAGTAGTTTAGGCCAAAATTGCTATCTTAGTGAATTATTGTGCAAGATTTGTAAAATGAACTCGGTTGTGCTTTAATCTAGTTTATGCTTGTCTCGGTGGTTGCATTGTGTTTATCGGTGTCTCTTTCCTTGATTAAGTGCGGTTAGAAAACTCCTAACGGATGACTAACTTATTTTTAAAAGATTTTCATAGACATTTATCAATTGCACGTTAAAGAACAATTTTAGGTGGTTAAAGTGTGTTTATCGTTTTAACTTTCCGAATGATTGTCATGTTAAGATTCCCGAAAGGGATACTAATTGTCTTAAATTGGAAAATTGACCGAATGCTTCTAATGCCAAAACTGACTTAGATGACATGCTTTGGTTGTGTATTAAGCAAGGCTTTTTATCTATTATCTATTATGTTTTTATTATGTATTCATTTACGCTTACTTTAGTTTAATTAAAATCAAACAAATCTATGTTTTACCGGTAGTTTAATGATAAAGGTCTAGTATTATTTCTCCGCCCATTTCCTTGGATCGATACTTGGTTCTTACCGATACTTTATTACATATATGACGGGGTACACTTGCCTCTTTCGTGTGTGTTTTGATGTAAAAGTAATAATCACTTTTATAAATTTAAAACCAAATCGTGTGTAAATTCATTGCAAAATTATGTATATATACGCACACGTCAGTTATCATCACTCCATCACCGATGGCAGACCACACAGTTACCGCTGACTTATCCACCTAATACCACCTTAAATTGTGGTACATTTTTATTATAACATTTTGTAAATTCATAAAAGTTTTCTTTTAAGTAGAAAACAATAGCTATGGAGCAAGTAAAAGACAGAAGTAGGAAAAAAAAGGTTGAAGTTTTGGCATTTTTAGGGCCGATTGTCGTGTCGTGAGTGAACACGTGAAACCAACTCAGCATCTACTAGGATTTTATTATGAATTAATATCGTTTTTGTACCATTTTTATCATGAAATTTATATATTTTTATGACGGGGGTAGCCCAAGACCAAATAAAGTGACTTAAATACATGGATGCTCAAAAGGTTAAATGGTTCAAAGGTTAAAAACCCGGGAGTTAAGATAAAGCAGCACGTGAACAGTAAATGGTCACATCTCTGATTGCTTCACCAACTCACCCAGCCGCAAAAGTAACACAGATCCACATAATGCACTCTTTTATCCACGGGTCAAAAGGCTTTAACCCCCGAAAGGGTAAGTCCCCCACTGCAAGCATGTTCACTAGTCAACACCTTCCTCCTTGAGCAATGACTCTCCCTATAAATGTGACACTTCATTTAGTGCCAAGACATTCTCGATCAGCTCTGATTCCAGGCGAATCTCTGGTCATTGTTCTCGAGTACTTGTTCTATGCAAGTCACTCTCCATCACATTCAACACACACATTCCTTTTGCTCCTACATCCGAAGCTGAACACATTTCAGTGGTGGATCTCGAGCAAACAACAAAAACAAACTAGTGAACATCTCTCCACGTCTTGCAAACGTAGGGTGTTACACCCCGAAATATCAGAGCTGGCGTGACTGGACAGGTATCTTCATTGCACAGCGGAAGCAAATAAGCTAAGACTTCTAGAAAATGAACGCCGCTAAGTACTCGAATTCCCATGGGTTCTCCTATTCCAACCGTTTCATAGTTTTGAAAATGCAACCTGAGAAAGAAACATGCGAAAAATCAACATAAAGTTGAGCGAGTTCATAGTTTGTTCTGGAAAAGATTTAAAACAAAATCTTTTTGAATAGCCGGTTTGTGAAATATTATTGAGAAAACGAATTTAGAGATCATTTTCTTGTCAAGTTACATGGAAACTTTGTATTTGTAACGCATTATGTTCGTAAAACCATGTATTTGTAGACTCTTGTATTTGTAAAGTTTGTATAACCGTCAATGTTCACCCTGACTTTGACTTCGTGCCCGCATAAATCCTATGCTTTGAATTTGTATAAAACATGATATGTAATTTGTAAAACCCCGGTATGAAAGCAAACAAGGAAACAGATCACCAATGGTTTGCAAGGCCACTGGTATATGTGACGGCGTAGGAAGGCTCAAACCTAGTAAATTTGTACCGGTCTTCCGACTGTAAGACATAGTCACCCTATGAGCTACCCTGGTCCTCATGGGTGTGGGCTCGCTACACCCAAATAGATCTATCACTCATGCCCCTCGGTCCTTATATGAGGATTAATGGTCTTAAGTGTGCGCCTACCCATTCACATGATCTACTGTACTTTCCTAGGCTAACCATACCAATTGTAATTGTATGTAATCATTTTGTAACATGTATTTCACCCCCGAAGTTAATAATCAATACAGTTTAAAGAAAAGGGGGACATGAACTCACTGGGTTGTCTCGTTTTTCGTACGCAGACCAACCCAGTCCCCTTATTGTAATTAGGAAATTCCCGTCTCTAGTCATGAAAATCATGTACGTTTAGTAAATATACGTGTGTTTTGTAAAACCTGTATGTTTAGTCCAAATCGTTCGTAAACCATTTAAGTTCCTTGAAATCCATTCGTAACATTGTTTAGAAATGAGTTTTCGTTTGTCGAGAAATTGTTTACTTTTGCAAAACTTGCATGTCTTTCCACCCTGAAAACATTTATAAAAAAAAATGTAAAACCGTAGAAAGGCGGGGTTATGAACTCACCTGAATTTTCATGTGTAAAGCTAGCTAATTACGACTTCGTGATGTTGTTTCCAAGATGAGACTCGCTAGCGTGCATTCTACAATATTCCTAACACGGAATATCTTATAAGTTTCTAAATAAATGCAGTAGCTATACTACGTGTCACCGAGCTCTACCGAATCGTTAGCCGAACGATTCGACGGTAAGTCGTTAACTTAATGAAAACGATTAAGTTAAACTTTATTTAGTTTGTTTATTGTCAGTAATCAATAAGTCTTATAAGACTTAGTTCTCGAGAGATTATTAAAATATATAAATATTTATATAAGAATATATAAATATAGCGATAAGATCGCTTCTTCATCCCGAGAAGTCGTACGTGTATGCAAGAATATTCGTATGAAAGTAATATATAATAAACTTGTATTATATATATTGCGTCTTGTATATATTTGCCAAAATATACGTACATGCCGTTTCGGCGTTTGTAATAAATATAAAAAGTTTTATTTATTTTGCGAAAGTATCATCGAGTTGTTTGAAGTTTGAAATAAATATAAAACTATATTTATTTTTATAAAGGAATTCGTGTGGTACGATATTTGAAATAAATATAAAAACTATATTTATTTTCTTAAAACGAACTCGTGTCGTTTGATATTTGGAATAAATATATAATCTATATTTATTTTTTGTAAAAGAGTTAGTGTTGTTTGATAATTAAAATAAATATATAAACTTTATTTATTTTAATAAAAGAATCGTCGTGTTCTTTGATATTCGAGATAAATATATAAACTATATTTATTTTACTAAAAGAATCAAACTTGTTTGATGTTTGAAATAAACTATTTTTACTTTTATAAAAGAATTCGGATTGTTTGATGTTTGAAGTAAACTACATTTACTTTTATAAAAGAATTCGTCTAATTTTCGAAGTTTAAATCAAATATAATATCTATATTTATTGTTGTGAATACTTTCCAAATCGTCGTTTCCGTAAATTGTAAAGTGTCGTCGAATGTTATTATATGTTTGTATGTGTTTTTCTAAAAGATCATTTGAATCTGATAGTTTATTTTATAATAAAACGCGTTATTTTTACAGATTTTCTTGAAAAACGGGCAGAGTGTCATCTGTTTTTTTTTTTTTTATCAAAATTCAATAATTTATCAAACACTATAACCATATTTATATAAGATTTTGTTGGATAATTTGAAATATAAACTATACTTGTATTAGATAGGTTCGAGCTCGTTTTTCACGTAATATCTAAAATTATGAAATAACGAAATAAAACGCGCCGTTAATCTTTACCATCTTCTCGTGTCAAAACGCTAATTGAGTTGACCGAGTCAACTGGGTTGACCGAGTTGACACGCTGAGTTGACTGAGTTGACTCGCTGAGTTGACCGAGTCAACCGGGTTAACGGAGTTAACCGAGTTAACTGAGTTAACCGGGTTTAACCCGAGTTGACCGAGCCAAAACTGAAGCTGACCGTCTGACCGAACCGCGAGACTCGAACCGAACCGTTTGACCTGTTGACTGAGCCGCTGACCAAAGTCTACCCGAAAACAAAACTATCACCCGAACCGTGGCTGACTTGCTCTAAATCCGACCCGAACCGCCTTTAGACCCGGAACCCGAAATCTGAAAAAGAACCCGAACATGGACTTCACCTTCAACAAAACATCACTATCGTCATCATCTTCAGTTTACCAAGGAATAAAGAGAAACGAAATGTGTTTACCGGGTGACTCATCGGATAAAGACATTGACCGCCGGATAAACGAACCGACCGCCGGTCCGAGACTCCGACCGTCGGTTCCTTCTCTTCTCAGCCTCTTTCTCTCTCCCTCTCTCTCTCTCGCCTCTCAGTCTCTCTCTGTGACGCACCGCCGCACGCCACTGTCTCCGACGGCTCCACTTTACCGCGTCGAACTTCGTGAAACCCGGCTGCCGGTAATGAAAAGTGTACTTCCGATGCTCGAAATGAAAAGCTAGCCCCAGAATCGTGATCAGGAGGTGTGATTTAGGGGGGGGGGGTACTCGCGCTCACGCGCTGGAAAAACGTTGCTGGAGCACTGTCGCCGCGGCTCCGCCACACCGTCGCCGACTCCGCCGGCCGTCGCCACCGAGTCTTCACCGACTTCTTGCCGGAATTCAGCTCTAGAGAGAGAGAGAGATCAGGTGTGAGTGCTTGTGTGTGTTTGGTTTGAAATGAGAAAAATGAGGAGGAGAAGGTTTAAATAGCTAGGGTTCACCTAGTGGGCTTGGGCCCAAGGCCCACAAGCCCTAATCTCACGTTTTTAGTGGTCCGCCAACTCCTACGAACCCGTTTTCGAAACCCGAATCCACCGTAACATCGTAAACCAAAATTTTAGATTTAAAAACATGTAAAATAGTGCCGGTTGATGTCGTTAGCGCGTACGTTTGTCGGTCTCGTTAAAATTGGGTAAACTGTGTAGTTTAGTCGTTTTTAATCCGTTTTTCAACGACGGATAATAAAAATTAAAAACGAAGCTAAATACATCAAAATATATTAATATCGAGATGAAATTCGAGTCTGGTGCTTCCGTTTCGTCGTTGTTTGTCGGTGCGTCACTGTTTCCGCGTTCTTCGTTCACGTCTGCGTTTTGTGTCGCACGGAAACCCAATAAATTCACAAAATTAATTTCATAAATATAGAATATTCGTAGAAAATCCGTATTTGTCGGAGTTGTCAGTATTTCGTACGGTATCATTTCGTTGTCGTTTGATGTTCCGCAGATTCCACGCGAATCTTCATACGCGTACTGTAAAGTCGGATAAACGTTCCTAGGCACTCCAAAGGCCTAATTAAGTTAATTTGTGCTATAAAAACTATTTATTATCGCATTAATCACCTGTTAATCATGAAATTAAGAGCCGTAAATCACCGGTTGTCACATGGGGGGACCCCATGACCTGCGTTAGGCAAAGTTGAACCCTTCAACCCTTTTGCCTAACCAGCCCAGCTACTATCCTTGGTCTATTATTTGTTGCATCAACAAGTTGGCACCCATCGTGGGGCTACGCCACTAACTTTCTTCAAAAGACCTAGTAGTGTAGCTCTATTCTCTTGAAACTACCTTGTCGGAAAGTGAATCTTCGGGAGAAGTGAATCAGGTTCCAAATACCTCTACCCCAAGCACTAGCCAAGCTCACGTGGCTATACCCACGTCTTTCTCGACACCGGGGAGCACTCCCGAGTTTCTCCCTTTCAACACTCCAACTCCGTCCTGATCAGGGGTCCCTTCCCCTAATATCAGTGTCTCTAGCACCCCATCACATGTTGAACTTACCCCTGAGGGGGTCGCCAACAATTTCCTGGAGTTGAGGTCTCTCCTCAACCAATATGTGAGTAGGGAGAGAGACAAGGGAGTGATGATTCATTTAGACTATGACGAGCCAGAACCAACACTATCTCCTGGACCCCCCATCCCTCCTTTTGCAAACTCACAACCTCTTACGTCTAAGGATGAGGCTGGTCCCAGTAATCCTCCTTCAAACCCTAACCCGTATCTGTCTGCAAGACCAAATCCTACAACATTTCCTCTCTTTTCATCCCAACCAGCTACGAACGGTGCTCCTTTGGGACACGAGCTGACTCTTGACCAGCTCCTACAGTCCCCAGTGACAAGTTTTCCACCCTCAACAACAACTACATGGGAACAAGCCTTGTCGGTACTCCCTTTGGCACGAAGTGCCGTTATAAGCACTCCTATGAGGGTTAGTTGCCCAACAGCACCGGGAGCCTTCAAGGCTTCAACCTTATGCCCCAGATGATGGCCAGCTTCCCATGGCATCACTTTATTAATTAGGTGCTGGCCACCCAAGGGAACAACAATAACATCAGCAACGTGGGTGCAAGGGTTGAAGAAGATTTGGCCAAGCCTTACAAGCCGAGTAACCTCTCATGCTTCTCACAGCAAATAGCTGATTATGATTTTTAAACGAAGATCAAGATGCTGTCCCACATCAAAACATATGATGGGACTGAAGACCCTGAAGACCATCTTCAGATCTTTACTGGTGCAGCTAGAATCGAGAAATGGTCGAATGCTGAATGTTGTCTGATGTTCATGCAAACCCTTGTTGGATCAGCCAGAATATGGTTTAATAATTTACCTGCTCGAAGCGTTTGAAGCTTCGATGACCTCAGCAAGGGGTTCCTGGCCAATTTCTCCCAGCAGAGGCGATATGTTAAAGATGCTACAGTAATCTTTCAGATAAAACAAAGGGATGATGAAAGCCTTCGAGAGTTCATCGAAAGGTACAAGAAGTAAGGTCTCACATATGTCAGGGCAGACGAAAAAAATGAGAGTGGCCGGTTTTATGAACGCCATTACCTCCAAATATCTCACAAGAGATTTCAACAAATCACTGCCCAAGATCTTGGAAGAAGCTCTCGAAAGGGCCGAAGCCCACATCCGGGGAGAGGAGGCTGTGGACATTAAAGAACAAAGAAAAAGGGGATCAAGCTGGCGAGGCAGCAACACAACTAGAAAAAGGGGAAACTTTAACTCCTATGACAGACGTCAAAAGGGTTCAGAGCAACGAAGGTCTGAAGGCCGAAACCCTCCAAGCAGGGAGAGGACCACAAACTTCACAACCCTTACCAAGACCCTTCAAGAGATCCTTGCCATAGAAGAAGTGAAACAAAGCTTTCGGCCTCCTAGACCTCTCCCTAAAAGCAGGAAGAACGAAAATTCCACCCAATACTGTGAATTTCACGAAGAAAAGGGGCACCACACCAATAATTGCTTACAACTTAAGAAAAGGATCAAAGAAGCCGTTAAGTTCGGGGAACTTGCTCACTTGGTGAAGGGAGTAAGGGACAAAATGGCCGAAGGAAAGGGCAAGGAAGTTAATATGGTGGATTTTGATGGAAAAGTTCCTCACAAAAGGCAACGGTTGGAAGCTTGGGAGCTTCAGTGTGTTTGCTTTCCTCCAATGGAGAAAGACCCTCTTTCAAACCCTCTTATGGTTGAGGCTACTGTGGGAATGTTAAAAACAAACAGAGTATACATAGACACTGGTGCTGCCACCGAAATCATGTTCGAGAAGTTCTTCAACCGTTTGAGCAATGAAGAACGTTCAAGGCTTCAACCCTCAGGAACCTCCATAAAAGGTATTGCTGACATACCTCTTAAGCCTTTAGGGCAGCTGACCCTTAATGTCTGTTTCAGCGAAGGTCAGAAGAAGAGAGTCCAACCTCTCACTTTTGTAGTCATCAACATACCTTCAAACTATAACGTGATCATTGGAAGGCCGGGCCAGTGTGCATTTTTCATGGCTATGTCTGTTGGCCATGGCACTGTCAAATTTCCTACCGAGAGGGGAATCGCAACCCTTCAACCTACTCAAGAGGCCTATATGGTTGAAGGTGAAAGTTCCAAAAGTGAAGAAGACAAACAAAGGCTAATTATAAACCCTAAGTATCATAAGCAGAGGATAAGGGTCAATCCAAGCCTTTCACAAGAAACTCTCTCATATCTTGAAAAGTTGTTGACACATTACAGTGATGTCTTTGCTTGGTGCCCGGAAGATATGACGGGCATCCCTCGAAGCATTGCTGAACATAAGTTGAAAATATCACCTGATGTCAAGCCTGTTGTCCAAAAGAAGCGGAGTCTAGCACCTGAAAGAAGCTTGGCTGTATGCCAAGAGGTTGAAAAGCTTGTGTCAGCCGGCATTCTCCGAGAAGTCAAGTATCAATCCTGGGTTGCAAACCCGGTCATGGTTCGAAAGCCGGACAACTCTTGGAGAATGTGCACAGACTTCAAAGATTTGAACAAGGCTTGTCCCAAAGATTGTTACCCGTTACCAGAAATTGATCTCAAGGTTGATTACCTCACCGGTTACCCTTTCAAGTGTTTTCTTGACGCTTACAAGGGTTACCACCAAATTCTCATGAAGGAAGAAGATGAAGAGAAAACCTCCTTTCACACGGATAAAGGAATCTTTTGCTACCAAAAGATGCCTTTTGGCCTCAAAAACGCCGGAGCAACCTACCAACGCCTAGTTGACAAGGCCTTTGCAAGTCAAATTGGTAGAAACATGGAGGCATATGTCGACGACTTGGTAATCAAAAGCAAAGCGGAATATCAAATGCTCGACGACATCTAAGTAACCTTCAAGAACCTAAGGAAGGTCAACATGAAACTCAATCTCGAGAAATGCTCATTTGGGTTTGAGGAAGGAAAGTTCCTGGGGCATATTGTGGGAAAACAGAGCATAAAGGCTAATCCAAACAAGGTGAAAGCTGTTCTTGAAACCAAGCCACCACGAAACAAAAAGGAGGTAGAAAGCTTAAACGGGAAGCTTGCAGCCCTGAAGCGTTTTACCTCAAAATTGGCTGAAAGGTCATTATCTTTCTTCAAAACGCTCAAGGGATGCTCTGACAAGAAGGACTTCAAATGGACTGAGGAGGCTGAAGAAGCCTTCAACCAGATGAAACAACACCTAGCTTCCCTACCTGACGTTGCACCCCCAGAAATGGGAGAATTGATCTCAGTATACCTTTCAGTTGCTGAAGAAGCAATAAGTGCGGTCCTCACCAACGAGCGAGACAAAGTTCAGGTACCCGTTTATTTCTTCAGCAAAACTCTAAAATTGGCTGAAATCAAATATCCTCCCATGGAAAAACTTGCTCTAGCCCTAGTCCAAACGACTAGAAGGCTTCGAAGGTATTTCCAAGCACACCCTATACAAGTGGTCACCGACCAACCTATTAAGAGTGTGCTTGAAAACCGGAAAACTCGGGACGATTAGCTAAGTGGGCAGTGGAACTAGGTGAACATAACATCACCTACGTCCCAAGAAAAGCAATCAAAGCCCAAGTATTGGCTGATTTCATTGTGGAAGTCCCAAAACAAACGATGACTGAAGTAAACACAGCTACCACTGAACCCTCAGACCTTGAAGCCTCGAAGATTTTTACCGATGGGGCTTCAAGCATTGAAGGGTCAGGGGCCGGGCTCATTCTGATCAACACAGAAGGGTTAGAATTCACGTATGCTCTTCGATTTGATTTTCAGACCACCAACATCGAAGATGAATACGAAGCGTTGATAGCCGGCTTAAGGCTGGCTAAAGAAATGAAGGTCCAAAAGCTTGAAGTGTTCACAGACTCGTTGCTGGTGTCAAGCCAAGTGAATGATAGTTACATTGCAAATGAGCCCAACATGAAGAGGTATAAAGAAAAATCCAAAGAATTGATGAACACCTTCCAAACATGTACCATCAAGCAAATTCTCAGGTCTCAAAACAAGAAAGCGGATGCCTTGAGCAAACTCGCATCTCTCATTTTTGCCCACCTTACCAAAAAAAGTATTGGTAGAAGTGTTAAAAGCTCCGTCAATTGATGAGTTGGAAGTTCAAGACGTAATCACCGAAGAAGATCCAAATTGGATGACTCCAATCAAGAAATTCCTTAAAAATGGTGAATTGCCTGCTGATAAAACAAAAGCTGAAAGAGTTAAAATCAAGGCAAGGCAGTACGTGTTGCAAGGAGAAATCCTCTACAAGAAGGGTTACCTTGCACCCTTGCTAAGATGTGTTGGTCCCGAGCAAAGACAATATTTGGTCAAAGAGGTTCACGAAGGTATATGCGGAGCTCATTTTGGAGCTAGTTCGGTGGTTGTTAAACTAATGAACCTTGGGTATTTTTGGACCTCAATGCACCGAGACACCACTGAGGAACTAAGGAAGTGTGATGCCTCCCAAATTCATGCACCAGTCCCGAAAAGTCCCAAGCATGATCTTGTCCCGATAACCTCAGCATGGCCATTTTATAAATGGGGGATGGACATCGTTGGTCCATTCCCACCAGCCAAAGGTGGAGTAAAGTTCTTGTTGGTAGCCATAGACTACTTCACTAAGTGGCCTAAGGTTAAACCACTTGCAAAAATCACGGGCAAACAGGTCATTGATTTCGTTTGGGAAAACATTATTTGTCGTTATGGATTACCAGGAGTGCTTGTCACCGACAATGGAAAGCAATTTGCCGAGAAGCCTTTCAGCGTTTGGTGCAAAGAATTCAGAATCGCTCAGGTTTTCAGCTCAGTGGCATATCCACAGTCAAACGGTCAAGTTGAGAGAATGAATCGAAGCATAGTTGAAGGAATCAAAGCCAGATTGGGAAGGTTTGAAAGCAATTGGCTTGAAGAATTGCCAAGTGTTCTATGGGCCATAAGAACAACCGAAAAAACAAGCCACAAAAGAACACCCTATAACTTGGTGTTTGGATCTGAAGCCGTGATTCCAGCTGAAGTAGGAGTTATAACACAACGAACTGTCAACATGGATCCCGAAGCAAACCAAAAAGAGACCATGTTGAACTTACAACTCCTAGAGGAAGCACGAGACCAAGCTGCAATTCAAGAGGCCAAGTACAAACAACGAATGTAAGCTTACTACAACAAAAGAGTCAAGAATGAACGTTTCAAGCCAGGAGACCTGGTGCTTAGAAACAATGAGGCTAGTAAAAAAGAGAACCAAGGAAAGCTTGGCCCAAAATGGGAAGGCCCGTATACCATCCTTGAAGCATATAAGGGTGGATCTTACAAGCTAGCAGACTCAAAGGGCAAAAAGCTTCCAAGACACTGGAATGGAAAAACCTTGAAGAGGTTCCATGTCTAATCAAGAAAGATTGGTTTGTATTTCACAAAGTTGTATTTCAAGAGTTATGATCACCTTTTGTAAACACGATATCTCTTGAATGAATGAAGTTGTTTTATCAAATTTGTCTTTCTATCCTAAAATCTGGTTGAGAACCTAGCAAAAAACTCCATGGCAAGGGCCATGTAACGGGATGAGCTCCCAGGCCACATCGCTCAATAGGTTCAAAGATTGAATGGACCTATATAAGGGGTGAGTTCCTAAATCAATACAACTCCATGAGACTTATAATCAAAAAACAAAGTTGTCTCATAGACGGGTCCGAACAG
Organism: Helianthus tuberosus; assembly: GCA_030545235.1. Lineage (NCBI taxonomy): Eukaryota > Viridiplantae > Streptophyta > Magnoliopsida > Asterales > Asteraceae > Helianthus > Helianthus tuberosus. The sequence goes on along the minus strand of JARYGA010032921.1, from coordinate 32,731 downwards.
CCTACACCAAATGTTCCTTAAGCCTTAGAAAAATAATCAACAAACAGGCTTACAAAATCAAATGAAAATAAGGAAAATAATGAATAGGATAGGTGCTATGCCTTCTTGTTAAAAATACCAAGGCTAAGTGACTGCAGCACTGAACCCTTTAAGGTATGAAAAACATAAAGACAACACAAACCCAACAAAGACAATACAATAAAGATAACAATAAATCCAAGTAGAAATGCAACAGTACAAGTAAAAAGTTACACACAACACAAAACTCAAAAATATAAACCAAGGCGTAAAACAAAGATAGCCACCGGAAGCCTCGAAGGCTTCAAGCTACATGCATGACAGCCAGAAGCCTTGAAGCTCGAAGCCAACTAAGCTGCCTTACCAAATAGGCACGAACACAAAAATTACACAAGGCAAGTAGTGGAAAGTTAATAGCATAATAAGGAATGTCTTAACAGACTCCCAAATATCCAAAAAAAGTCAAAGCAAGCCTTAGTAGCTTGCAAACCTAGGAAATTGTTCAAAAGGCCATTCAAGCCTAACCACAACCACATAACAGGAACCTTAAGGGTTCCTGCGAAACCTAAAATTGTTTAAGTTAACATTACAAACCATAAATTTTTCTAAAGAGTGCTAAGAAAGCTACGAATATCAAACATCAGCGGAAGGCTTAGAAGCTCCAGAATTGTTACCTTTAGCCTTTTTGGTCTTCTTGATCTTCTTAGCCTTCGAGCCACCATCACCATCAACTGCCGAACCCTCCAAGCTTGTATCTTTGGCAGCATCAACTTCTCCCGAGAAGGTATCCTCGCTATCTCCTGAATAGGAACATTTCCTTGAAAGTGAACCAAGCACTTTGGCACATACCTTCTCATTAAGACCATCCGGTTTTAGTTCCTGCAAGACGGAGAGGGGCTTACCAAAACAAGCTGCAACCTGGCTCACATACGGGTAGGTTAGCCTCTCCATCTGCTCAACGGAACCCTTGAAAATCTCAGATGCTTCAGCACGGTACAAAGGAGATTTTTCCAAAGGATGACCAGACTCATGAAGCTTATAACCCGCAATGAGACCTTGATATTTCCCCAAGTTGAGCAGCTTAGTGTAAACTTCACCAAGAGCAGAATTGAACTCTTTAGAGTGAAGAAGGTAGGTAACAACTTGGTGGAAACCCTGCTCAATAAGCCACTGGTTATCACCAGTGGCTTGAGCAACCAAAGCCTTTAAGCCATCTTTTTCTTCATCAAAAGCCTTCTGTTGCACAGCCAAGGCCTCCCTATCAGATTTTAGCTTCAACCGGTCAGCTTCGAAACCCTTCTTGAGATCATTTATCTCAATTTCGCGCCTTCTCGTCAATTCACCCACTTTCTTGACCCAAGCTAGCTCCTTCTCAAAAAAGCTATCAATCTCTTTCTTCATAGCAGCCATTGAGGCTTTCATCTTCTCCTTCTTCTTGGAGGCTTCCTCATATTCCTGCATGCCCTTTGCAAAACGGGTAACACCTTCAGCCAACAAGGTGAAATGTTGCAAGAACTCAGCATCATTCTAGAAATGAGATGATCAGCATCCATCTCAAAAATAGCACTTCGAACACGAGGAGGAGCAAAGTGGGCCAACACCTCAGCATAAACAGCCGGGTCCTTGAAGCTATCTCCAACTTTAACCCCCCAGTTGGGTACATAAACCGCTTCACCCTCTGAACCTTCGAAGCTCTCAACACTTTTGGCAGACGAACCCTGGATGGCAGGAGTGCTACCTTTCTTAACCAACTTCTTCTTTTTACCAGAAATAATCAACTCTTTCTCCTTACGCTTACCAACATCAATAGCTTGCTCTGCTGATACTTCAATGTCATCACTAACATCGATGGGCTCCGAACCAGATGGTTGATCAGCACCTTTCAAAAAACATTTTGAACGACGAACGCAAGCCTTATAACCCGCAGCCTTGGTAAAACCATTAACATTGGGGACACTCACATACCCAGAACCCTCGAACCTATGATCGGACCCCCTAACAACCGCATCCTCACCCGGAGTAGCAGCAGTATCATCAAAGGCAACATCAGAAGTGTCATCAGTTTTGATAAAATCGAGTGCAGACATGACTGCAAAACAAACATAAAAACATATAAGCAAGCAAAAAATAGGAACATAACAGCACTAGAAAAATAAATGCATACCCTGCCCATCTCTCAAAAGCACCGAGTCTCTATCACGTTTTTCCCACAACTTACTAAGACCCAATAACCCCAACAAATGCCCGGGAAAGGGACAAAGCCTTGAAGGGCACTCCCCAAGAGTTTCTAAAAAACGAGCATTTATATCAGAAGCAGAAGGCTCAGGCTCATTCAAAACGGCATCTGGGTGCCTCCAAACAAGTTTAAAAGGAACAATCTCCTCGGACACCCAGAAAAACCGGTCCTTCTAGACATCAAGGGTAGAAACCATAGACGAAATCAAGCAAGTTTCAACTTGAGTGGTCTCGAAGGTAAACCAGTCACCATTCTTAGCCAATCGGAAAAAACGACGGAACGATAAAAGAGTTGGGTCATACCCGGAAGCCCGGCACAAAATTTCAAAGTGTAAAACCCTAGCCATGCCAAGAGGGTGAATCTGACCGAAAGATATGCGATAATACTCCAAGATATTCAAAACAAAGTTTGAAAACGGGTGACGAAGGTTGGAAAACTCAAAGTGTCGATAGTACAAAGCAATCGAACCAGGGGGACATTGATCAATAGATTTATCACAAGCCGGTGCAACCGGTTTAAACTTCATGCCAATCCCCCATTCAATACAGAAATTTTCAACCTCTTCTTGAGTTAATCGAGAAAAGGATTTCGCTAAGTCTTTACGAGCACCCATGATATAAGAAATTAAGCAGAAAATAAGCAATGGGAACTAACCTGATTTGAAAAAAGGGGGAAAACTTGAGAGAAAGAGAGCAAATGATGTTCTTCTGTAAAAATATATGTAAAATAATCAGTTAGAAAATAATATAATTAAGCGGAAGAATTAAAACCGCCGCCTGACATAAAGGAAAACTGCCACAAGTCATATCAACTGTCTTGTCAAAACTCAAAACTCAAAATTCAAAAAGCTCAACCATTTCCAACCCTTCAACCCTTGAATCCTTGAAGCCTTTAGGCAATGCAAATACATGTATAAAAGTCAGAAGTCTTTGAGCTCATTTCCCAAAAACCTCTTACTTGGGGGGCTGATGACGGGGGTAGCCCAAGACCAAATAAAGTGACTTAAATACATGGATGCTCAAAAGGTTAAATGGTTCAAAGGTTAAAAACCCGGGAGTTAAGATAAAGCAGCACGTGAACAGTAAATGGTCACATCTCTAATTGCTTCACCAACTCACCCAGCCGCAAAAGTAACACAGATCCACAGAATGCACTCTTTTATCCGCGGGTCAAAAGGCTTTAACCCCCGAAAGGGTAAGTCCCCCACTACAAGCATGTTCACTAGTCAACACCTTCCTCTTTGAGCAACGACTCTCCCTATAAATGTGACACTTCATTTAGTGCCAAGACATTCTCGATCAGCTCTGATTCCAGGCGAATCTTTGGTCATTGTTCTCGAGTACTTGTTCTATGCAAGTCACTCTCCATCACATTCAACACACACATTCCTTTTGCTCCTACATCCGAAGCTGAACACATTTCAGTGGAGGATCTCGAGCAAACAACAAAAACAAACTAGTGAACCTCTCCACGTCTTGCAAACGTGGGGGGACCCCACGACCTGCGTTAGGCAAAGTTGAACCTTTCAACCCTTTTGCCTAACCAGCCCAGCTACTATCATTGGTCTATTATTTGTTACATCAACAATTTTGTAAATGTTATAAACCAGACATTTTAGGCCCAACCCATTACTTATGGGCTTTAAGGTTTATAGTTATGTTTATCTATATATTGTAATGTTGAATAGAATAAAGGAGAGAATTCAGTTTATCTCTATTTTTCTCTTTGATTTTTATCACGTTATCAGCACGAGTTGCTTTTAGAGTCGAATTGCAATATCACAATTCACAAGAGCATGCAAAGGAGGTCACCACTTCCGGTACACAACCATTAACCCTACGCTGAGGCCTTGTTATTCTCTTCGAGTTGATGAAGGTAACCTCGATATTATTACATGATATTTACTCTTATTTTATGCAAATTGATTCTAGTTCTTGAAATTAACTACCTGGGGGAATATATGGGAAAAGCTGATCTGTTTTGTGCATTAAAGAAATTAATCAGCCGGATAATCACCGACCTAAAAAAGGTTTTAAAATGTTGATTTAATCGGCTACTAAGGGGATGTCATTCCACAAAATAAAATCATTTAAATCATTTTCTTTTCCCATCATACAATTTAAATTATTTATGTGCTCATGATAATTCTCTTATTGTCCAAATTAATTTGTTATGATCCTTTCAGGATTATATTAACTTTAATTATTATTTTCTATAATTATCAAAGCATGTGACAATAATTTTTAATTTTAGTCATTTATGGTGATATTATTATATTTTTTTTCACATGCTTGTTGATAATATTACTGTTTTGGCATGCATAGTCATTTAATATAGCATGTATGCTTTGTATTCTTTGTAACTAAGATTATATGATGCACAAGTTGTGAGTTCTAATTTCATACGGATATTATTGCACTATAAAAAAATGTTTGTGTTTAATCTTTTTACTTACATCGTGGCTTAGAATGTGTAATAAAATGTAATATATATTTTAGTATACAAAATCTAGTTAGCTCAATACGTTATAAATACTTGTAGTATAGTTATATCCAATACTATCTACATATATAAATAATTGCATATAGAATAGAAAGTATACAAATTAAATATTAAATTGGTATAATATTTATTCATTGTAATCTTAGTGGTATATTATCTATGAAAATTATAACTTTTATATCTCTAATTACGATAATTGAAAAAGTTAAGGAAATAATATCTACCAAATTACATTGACTATTCATGTCTCCTTAAGTTATGCTTTATTGTTTTTGGTAACAAAATAAATTTACATTTACATAAAAAGTAGTTACATCTTTCTAACATATTAGATTATGATTTATTGTTGATGGTTTTATTTAGCTATGCTGTATTAAATTTCACAATGAAGACTTTATTAAAAACTTAGGTCTCTAATTATCAATATAAAAAAAATTATTTGACTGATGTTATTAAAACATTATTATGGATACCTGATGAAAATATGTGTTTATGTTTCAAATGAGAATGAAAACTATATGTATAAGTTATTATTGTGATTAGTTGAATCATAATATGTTGATACTTAAATTATATATATATTTGTTTATATAAGTTATTATTGTAATGTTACCAGACAACCAGATTACAGAATACAAAATTAATAAATGAGTTTATTTTTCTTCTTTTTTTAGAAACATACTTAAAGTTTAGAACATGCAGTTCTAGCAAAATAGAACCCGAAGTTCTAACTATAAAGAACCCGAAGTTCTCCTATAGTATCCATTATATACACATGCTTGTTATTAAACACATGTCTTTTTCCTTTTGTAGACAAAATGTCGAACTTATCAAATCTTGAATTCACTGCACTTGAAATCTCGGGCAACAACTACCCCTCGTGGGCTTTTGATGCTAAAACCCATCCGGAAGCAATGAGTCTGCTGTTTATTAATATTTGCGATACTATTAATATTGTGAGCAATAATTGTTCTAAGTTTACATGGAAATAATATTTTGAATCCGTGAATTATCGTTTAAGTATTGTTACGCAATATCTTATTGTTGCATATTAAAATATGTTTTAATTTGATGTATTTTCAAATATAAATGGATTATCGACTATGATTTTCGTATTTAATATCTGAAAAAATTACGATTTAGAATCTATTCATTTAGATAACTAAGTGTTGTTTATCCAATATTAACATTAATCATATATGGAATAGATTTCTTTTATCTGTAGAATGGATCATCCAACGTTTATGGTGGTTTTGATATGTGTTTATATTTTAAGTTATAGATATACTTGTGATTGGTTAAGCTGTGATACGTTAATACATAAATTATATATGTTTGCTTATCAATATAGAAAAAGTTTTTTGTTTCAAAATGCGTAGAGGCTTATCATAACTCGTTTTTATATGGTGACACGTTATAACATCATGTATTGTATAATATGATCTTATGGTATGCCTTGTAGTTTGGATACTATTGAATAGAACTCATAAACCAAAGTTGTGGTTTTTTTATCACTATCATGAAAGGGAATAATATGTTTAGATAAGACACCTGAAGTGTCATATTCCCTAAATCTCATTATCAGTTTGTAGAAGGTCATAAGATATAAGATTGATAAAATTATATGACTCATATATACAATTACTTCTCAATTGATGTTATGTGAGGAGAAGATTATTTATGTTGAAAATCCGGATAAAAATTTCCATTTATCACACATGAATATGCTTTTGAAGTAGCAATATCATTAAGAGAGTATGAAAAGATTGAAATGATTTTATATTCGTGTGACCAAGTAAATAATGGAAAGCTATGAAGCTTGTTCGGTTATTCCATTCCCCGAAGTGAATTTGATTATATAATGATCATTAAAATGGTGTGATCATGGACATAATTGAGAAATTTGCAATGTTTGCTCTCAAGGGAAATTATATATTTGCCAAATAAAGAAGGGTGTGTATCCCTAAATATTCTGAAAATGATTAAAGGATATGCATATCCCAACATGATACCATTTAGTGTTTTTAGATCGATGGATCATCTAAATGGTTATCAAAACCACAACCTGAAGTTTGTGTGATTGTGGCTTAGCTAATGTGATAGCAAGCATATTAATCCAGATTGGAATATTTATTTTGGTAATAACGGTGAATTCAATTCCTAAGTTATTAATGATTATTGGAATAAATGTTGAACTTCATATAGCTTATGTTTGTACAAGAATTGCTTTGTTGAGACGATCACTAAACGTTCACAATTGATTGCAAAGCCAATGATCATAAGAGCAACAATTCATATTTGTATTTGGGTACATGATGTAAACTACCATCTTCTGCATGGGGTCATGCTATTTTGCATGCCGCTGCACTGATTAGATTGAGACCAACTGCTGATCATGAATAGTCCCCATTGCAACTGGTCTCCGGACGAGAACCAAGTTTATCTCACCTTAGAATTTTTGGTTGTGCGGTATACGTACCAATACCGCCACCACAACGTACTACAATAGGACCCCAAAGAAGACTGGGTATCTATATTGGTTTTAACTCCCCGTCCATTATTAGATACTTAGAACCAATGACGGGAGACATGTTTACAGCACGACATGCTGACTGTCATTATGATGAAACAATCTTCCCAGTCTTAGGGGGAGATAAGGACAAAGAAAGACTGGTAACACAAGAAATAACGTGGAATGCATCATCGCTATCAAATCTCGACCCCCGAAGTGGTCAATGTGAATATGAAGTCCAAAAGATCATACATTTGCAAAGAATAGCGAATGAATTACCAGATGCATTCACATACACGAATAGAGTGACAAAGTCACATGTACCAGCATCAAATGCACCTGCTCGAATTGAAGTAATCCCAGAAGCGATTACTATACAACGAAAGCGTGGGAGACCAATCGGTTCCAAAGACAAAAACCCACGGAAACGAAAAGAGCAAAGTAACGTAGTTGGTGAAAACTCACAAAAGATTATAAGTGAAACCCCAGTAGAGCTAAATGTCCCAGAAGAGACAACTATGAATCCAGAGGAAAATAAAATTTCAGAAGAAACACCGGTACCGAACAAAAATGAGATCTCTCTTAATTATGTACAAGATAGTACAATGTGGAATCAGAATAAAACACGTGTTGATGATATATATTCGCATATGCTATAGCAATGGATGTAATCAATGAAAATGATTACGTACCAAAAAATTTAGAAGAGTGCATGCACAGAAATGATTGACCAAGATGGCAAGAAACCATAAACGCCGAATTGAATTCGCTCGAAAAGCGACATGTTTTCGGACCTGTAGTCCGAACGCCCATAGACGTCAAACCAGTAGGTTATAAATGGGTGTTTGCAATAAAGAGAAATGAAAAGATGAGATTGTACGATATAAGGCTCGACTTGTAGCACAAGGGTTTTTCCCAAATCACAGGAGTTGATTATGAGGAAACGTATTCCCCTGTAGTGGATGCGATAACCCTTAGGTTCCTAATCGGCCTCACAATCTCAGAAGGACTTCATATGAGACTAATGGATGTCGTCACCGCATACTTATACGGGACACTTGAGAATGACATCTACATGAAAATCCCTAAAGGATTAAAATTGCCTGAAGCATTAGAATCAACACCTCGAGATATGTGTTCTATAAAGCTCCAGAGTTCTTTATATGGTCTCAAACAATATGGTCGTATGTGGTACAATCGACTTAGTGAATATCTCAAAAAAGAAGGATACAAGTCTGATGTAATCAGTCCATGTGTTTTTATAAAATGAACACTCTCAAATTGCACTATAATAGCAGTCAATGTTGATGATATTAACATCATCGGATCTCCTGAAGAGATAGAGAAAGCTGCTCAGTTGTTAAAGAAGGAATTTGAGATGAAAGATCTTGGTATGACAAAAGTATGCATCGGACTACAATTTGAGTATCTGTGCAATGGCACATTTGTCCATCAATCAAACTACATCCAAAAGATGTTACTACGTTTCAATATGGATAAAGCACATCCGTTTAGCGTACCTATGGTTGTCCGACCGCTAGATCCACACAAGGATCCTTATCGCCCTCAAGAAGAAGGCGAAGAAGTACTTGGTCCAGAAGTACCGTACTTAAGCGCGATCGGTGCTCTTATGTATCTCGCAAATAACACAAGACCTGACATTGCATTTGCAGTACATGTACTAGCGAGATACAGTTCAAATCCAACACGTAGACACTGGAATGGTGTAAAACATATATTCCGGTATATTTGGGGGACACAAGACTTAGGTCTTTTCTATCAGAAAGATCAAAAGTCCCAGCTTGTTGGGTATGCTGATGCCGGATATCTATCAGATCCTCACAAAGCAAAATCTCAGACAGGTTATGTATTCACATACGACGGCACAATAATTTCTTGGAAGTCAACTAAGTAAACACTTACAGCAACATCATCAAATCATGCTGAATTGATAGCACTATATGATGCTGGTCGAGAATGCGTGTGGTTGAGATCAATGATTAATCACATACAAGAAGCATGCGGTTTAGAACAGATCAAGAAGGAGCCGACAATTATTTATAAAGACAATGCTGCTTGCATAGCTCAGATCAGAGAAGGTTATATCAAGGGTGATCGAACAAAGCACATCTCACCAAAATTTTTCTCAACATATGACTTGCAAAAAGAATGGGAAATTGATATTCGCCAGATTAAGTCAAGTGAAAATCTAGCTAACCTATTCACGAAATCTTTACCTAGAAGCAGTTTCGAGAAGCTATCACACAAGATCGGTCTTCGTAGATTGAAAGATGTTTGTTGAATTCAGGGGGAGAATTATACACGCTGTACACTTTTTCCCTTAACTAAGTTTTGTCCCACAGGGTTTTCTTAGTAAGGTTTTTAATGATGCAGCATAGCTGATCCAGTAGTATCAGTTTATTTATTCAGGTCCTGAAGTACCTATTTAACATCATCCTGAAGTATGTTGTTAAACTGTGTATAATTCTAAATGTCTGAAGGGGAGTGTTATAAACCAGACATTTTAGGCCCAACCCATTACTTATGGGCTTTAAGGTTTATAGTTATGTTTATCTATATATTGTAATGTTGAATAGAATAAATGAGAGAATTCAGTTTATCTCTATTTTTCTCTTTGATTTTTATCAGTAAAACGCATTTATCTAATTTTAACATGTAGAAAAATAAACAAGACAATCGATATTTCTACTCAATAGTTTCCTTTTTAATCACAATCAAGTTATATAATAGTTATCGGACAAAATGAAATTCAAACTTGAAGGTTTTTAATGTATTTTTTAGGAGTTTTTTCCTTAATGGGTGTAGTTGGAAAAAATATTTATCAAAATGGATATTTTGAAAACCATTTACCAAAAATAAGTGTTTTTTTTTTTGAAAAACTTGTTACTCTCTCCAAATCTAAGGGAAAAGATCAAATAGGAAGATTAATTTCGCTAGGAAGGATAGGAAGCAATAAGAGGATGACATGTGGCAACATTTAAAATAAAGAAAAAGGGTATTTTAGTCAATCCAACCATTTCTTCTTCCTTTTTCAAAATCCAGTAACTTCAAAACCCACAATTTTCATAACCCACCATCTTCAACCATTTCTTCACTTTCTATCTCAATAATCACTACATTATAGTGCAATTTTCATCACCAATCAATGATTCAAACACCCGATCAACGTGTTCTTCAGCTTTTTTTTTGAAGAAAACCCAGTTTAATTTCATACAAAATCTCGTTTTTTCCGGTGATTTTGAAGATAATCACTCGATCCGTTCGATTCGAGCGCTGATAAGTGTTTCAATCATTCAAAATTCGTCAATTGTTGAAGAAATCACTTCGATCCAGGTAAGAAATTCTTTAATTTCATTTTTACGAACTGGGTTTTTGATTTAGTCATTGCGTTTTACGATCTTGGCGGGGGTCCGGGGGCAGCGCCCCCGGTAGCGGGGTCCCAGGGGCGGCAGCCCCTGGCGGGGTCCAAGGGGCATTGCTGCAATAAAAATGCATCAGAAAAATTAATTTTCTGTAAATTGCCTCTGGAAACTGCATTGGTTCAGACAGTTCACAGCACAGACAATTCACAGCACAGACAAACACTTTCTTTGGTGTTTTTAGGCCATTGCGTTTTAGAAAAACACATTCTTGAAGTGTTTTTGGTGCATTGCGTTTTAGGTAAAACAGTTTTTTAGGTGTTTTCAGTCCATTGCGTTTTACAGAGAACACTTTCTTTTGTTTTTTAGGCAATTGCGTTTTAGAATGAGTCATTTTTAAGTGTTTTCTGGCCATTGCGTTTTACAAATAAGACATTTCTTTGTGTTTTTTGTGCATTGCGTTTTAGGTAAAACACTTTTTTATGTGTTTTCAGTCCATTGCGTTTTAGAAAACAGACATTTTAAGTATTTTCTGGCCATTGCGTTTTAGAAATAAGACATTTGTATGTGTTTTTGGTGCATTGTGTTTTAGGTAAAACACATTTTTATGTGTTTTTAGTCCATTGCGTTTTAGAAAGTACATTTTCTTTTGAGTTTTTAGGCTATTGCGTTTTAGAAATAAGAAATTCTTTGTGTTTTCTGGCCATTGTGTTTTACAAATAAGTCATTTCTTTGTGTTTTTGGTGCATTGCGTTTTAGAAAAATGTCATTTTTTAGGTTTTTTTTTTCATTGCGTTTTACGATACTGGGGTTTTTTCTATTGCGTTTTACGCAATTGGGTTTTAATTTTTTTTTCAAAATATAGCAATAGTATACTCGTTTTAAAGATAAAAAAACGCTCGTTTTATAAAAAAATAATGTCGTATGAAAGTGTTATTAACGTTTAAAAAATGGGGGGAATTGGAGAAGAGAGAAACTATTGGCTTGGATTGACTAGAATGCCCCTGATAAAAGTCACGCGCCTCTTTTTTACTTTCAATTTCCCTGATTTAATCTTAGCCCTTGATTAACTAAATGGATGGTCAAGATCACTTCCTAGCCTTCCTAGCCAAATAAACTTCCCATTATATCTCCACCCCCAAATCTAATTCAATAATTAATTATAAAATAAAAATTGTTCTTAATTTTTTTTCTTTTTAGTGATTAATTATACAATAATAATTGTTGTTAGTTTTTTTGTTGTTTTTTCAGTGATGTTTTTATGCTCATATATGTTTTTTTATTTTTTTTCTATTGTGATGAATATACGTTACGTTACAAAGTAAAATATGATTTATTTAATTTGCCTTTTATTTTAGTAACATTAAAAAACTAATTAACTCTCCACTCTAAATATTAACTCTATGAACATGTTATTTTCTCAACATTCTGGTATTCAGGTATTATTGAATTAGATTTAAAGGTAAAAAAAAAAAGCATAAAAACGTTATACAAATGAATAAAAATAAAACCTACGACTAATAATAACTATTACTAAAATATAGTATGAACTTTTATTTAGATATTATTGAATTAGATTAAGAGAGACAAACAAGTTTTTTTTTTTTTTTTTTTTTTAAAAAAAACACCTATTTTGTGGTAAATAGTTTTTAAAGTAACCATTTTGGTAAATAATTTTTCCAACGACACCCATTTGGAAAAAAAAAAACTCTATTTTTTAACTAATATTTTTTTTCTTTCTCTTTCTGTATGACTTTATGAATATTAATTAATTAAATAACTTTTTGTCAACCGGACACTCACGGTTTAACTAATTTGTATAATATACTACAGTAGTACAGTGGTTCGTCAGTGATTCAAATTTGCCGTTAAAACATAATAAATAAAATAAAGAATTAGTTATATAAACCAATCAAGTAAAGTTGCAAAAAGTGTAGTTAATCACCGTCCGTGTTTAGCTTTATGACTTGTTTACGTGCGATAAAACAAAAGAAAAAAAAGTTGTTTGTACAATTATTGGCAAAATGATAACATTTGTAGAAAATGATTGGGCAGTTCTTTAATTGACATCTTTTAACGTATGGATACTTTTCATATCTAAGTTAAACTAGTGGGATTCTCGCGCTATGCAACGGATTCTTGGTCGTTAGTGGTTCGATTCGTTACAATACTGGTATGATACCAACACTCAATATAGCAGTCGCCATGTGTCATAAAAACCGATGTACAAACAATATCAGTCTCGTTCATCATGATACCGAGACGATACTGACACTCGATATAGTTTATAAATTATAATACCAAAAAAACTCAGTTGCGAATAAAAACCCGTTTAACGAAACACTCACGCGTGAGGGATTGGTGGTTAGTGAGCCGACATGGCCACTCCCCTCTCACGCTCATAGAGTATAACATATCTTCTTACTACATTTTCACTATTTCACTATATTTTTCAATTATTAAAAATTAAAAAAAAAACTTTCTATAACAAATTATATTATTAGATAAACCCCTCAAAACATTTAGAGGAAGTTTGGTATTTGGGTCGTATAATTTTTAGAAATTAGAAATATAAATGGAAATTAAATTTAAATGGAATCTTCTATAAAAATAATGTGGTATTCGGTTGGTAATTTTTTTTTTTTTTGAAAGGTGCACTTCACAACAGACGGTTAATACACGCTCCCAAGTCGGGAACCCGCCCACACTTCTATCCCGAGGACTATGTTGTCTTAACGGGGCCCACGCCTCGGTAGAAATGGGACATAGCTTTCCCCGAGAAAATTTCCGACCCCCTGCCACTTGACAGGAGTTGCACCCTCCACACGAATCGACCGCCTGTTGTGACAGAACGATCCGCTGGAGTAAATGCGCCGTAATAGAAAACTCGGGCGCTCCTCCGGTTCGAACCTGTGACCTTTCAGTCCCAAGTCTTACCATCATTGTTGCTGGCCAACTGGGCTAGCCAGTTGGTTATTCGGTTGGTAAATTTGATGAAGGAATTTGAATAGAGAAAAATGACCGGATAGTTCTTCTGGTTTGTTCTTTTTTCATCTTTATTCCCTAACATTCTAAAATTACAGCTATAGTCCCCAACTTTTTGCAATTTCGTTCCCGGATAGTCCCTAGGCCTAACATCAAAAATGACCGGATAGTTCTTCTGGTTTGTTCTTTTTTCATCTTTATTCCCTAACATTCTAAAATTACAGCTATAGTCCCCAACTTTTTGCAATTTCGTTCCCGGATAGTCCCTAGGCCTAACATCAGTTACCTTTCTCAGTTAAGAGGGTGTGAAATGACATAAATACCCTTTACATGTCTAATTAAAATAAAAGAAAGTGGGGCCCATCTTGCACCCACCCTCACCCGACCCCCTTTTCTCTCTTGCTTTCTCTGCAACCGACATATTTCTTCCCGTCTCTTCTCTCTCATCCCCAATCACCCCCATCACAACAACCAACATCACCACCATCATCACCGTTCTTCCTTCCGACCACCGCCTACAACCACCCACCATCACCTGTCTACCTCCACCTACAACTAACCCATACAAAACTATTTCGTAAGCAAAAGTATAGATATTTTCAATCGTGTCTGGAATCATAAGCAATAGAGCATTTAAACAACTTACCTCCAGTCAGATCTATTTCGTAAAAAAGAAAGAAAGAAAAGAAACTTATAGCTACTAAGATAAATAAATCATCCTATACACAGAATCAACAAAGGAACTTTGACAGATTACAACATAAAAATGCGAAAAATACAGATCGAATCTCCCAGATGGGTACCGATCTTTCTAGTTTCTATTATATCAAAGACGTCCTTTTGTTTGATGATCGGATGTATATAATCCTGCACTGTATATGTCAATTGTGTGTTTGAATTTAGGTTAACTTATTAATTTGTTGATTTGAATGTGTTGTAGATGCTTTCACGGTTGAATAGTTGAATCCACGGATCTATTATGTACTGTACTGATTAATTGTTTAGGTGTTTGATGGTGGGTAGTTGTAAGTGGAGGTAGACAGGTGATGGTGGGTAGTTGTAGGCAGTGGTCGGAAGGAAGAACGGTGATGATGGTGGCAGTGTTGCAAAAGTCGCTAGGCGGACCCTAGTCGGCCAACGGGGGAGTTGGGTGTACTCGAAGTACTTGGGGAGTACCCGAGGAGTACTCGGACATGGTAAATAGAAAGAAAATTAATTATCGATCTTCTCTATAAAAGGAGAAGTAGAGCTGACATAAGCAAAGCTTATGTGTCGACTTCTCAGCTATGCCAACTAGCATTTTCATACTTTATTATTACATCATAAATCACTTTAAATAATTTTCTTTTTATCACTTCATTTAACAAATTATTACAATATTACAATTAACAAAGCTAAGGGGGAGATTCAAAATTTGAAATTCAAACCTAAACCCTAAATCTCTGCTCTCTCTCCAACCGCGTCCTTTATCTCATTCTCCCTCTCTTTCCTTTCTCTGTTGAAATCAACAAATCTCTGCAAATTAGGGCTTTTTTCTTCACAAATCCTTTGCAACCAAGACGATGGATCGCAATGCTACTGCCAACATCAATGCTCCTCACTCCATGGGAAGAACAACCATCGGAGTCACTTACAACGGCGGCGTAATTCTAGGCGCCGATTCACGAACCAGCACGAGTAAAATTGAAGAGTAAACTACAACTTTGTGTAAGTTTCAATCTGTTATATATATATATATATATATATATATATATATATATATATATTGCTCTGCTATCTCAGGTTGAATATAAATTTAGGGTTTTCTGATACAAAGATTGTTATTCGCATCTTCATATTTTAGTTCCTTACTTTGCTATGTATGTTAATTTTAGGGTTTTCACAGGTTAGGGTTTACACCCCGTTTAATCTTCCCAACAACCAGAATCTTGCATCTTTTATTTTATATCAAAGATTCAAAGGTATGTTCTACTTATTTTGTTTTTGTTTTTGTTTTGTTTTGTTTTGTTTTGTTTTGTTTTGTTTTGTTTTTTTTTTTTTTTGTATTTGGTTCCAGAACTGTGTTGATATTTGTGGTTCAATTTTTATGAGGTATGTGTTATGTGGAGATACCACCCACTGTCGGTTAGTTTATTGTTATAAGTCTATTTATTTACATCACTATCCAACATACATGAGGTCTTCAATGTCGTATACTTTTTTTATTGACTAGGTTATTTCATATTGATTTTTTTTTCTATTCAGTAGTCCATATTATGAATAATTATTTTAAATTATGTATACTACATTGATGTAATCTGGTCAAACATTGTGATTAAATAAATTCATTTTACCATAACACACATATAACGTTAATATGCTAATCTGTTACAGGATGCTTCTGAAATTACTGAACATATAAGATGTGCATCCATTTACGTATGTATGTTGAAAGATGCTAAATAATCCTATATCAATTGCTGATTTTTAAGCTATCTATAATACAGTTTAGTTTTGCTTGGTTTAAGATGTGGACACTAGATTAATATCTTGTGACATACAATATCTTTCAAGTTTGGGTCAACTGATATTGTGTTTACTGTTTAGAAGCAATGTTAACCAAATGAAACCGAACATGTTGTCTCTGCATGTGTATCTCACTGGTTTACCATATGCTAATTCTCCATTTATAGAAGGAAAGCCAAATGGTTCTCAGCATGTGTATTGATTTGATGATTGAAATTTTGTTTGTGTTAGGGTTGTACGTGGCTAATAGGGCGTCTGATAAGATCACTCAGTTGACGGATAATGTCTACATCTGTCGCTCTGGATCGGTAAATAATTTAATGCTTGAAGTTTTAGTTTTTTGTTATTGTATGTGTATGTTGGAATTTATTGGTTTAGTTGTGGGGATTGCTTGAAAACAAAACCAAAAAAATTGAAAAGACGAAAACCATACCTAAAATCAGCATAATGAAACAGAAGTAGGAGGGTCGTAGACAAAGTCAACAACTGAAGCAAATCAAGATACATACAAGCAAGAATTTAAGAAATATAATCAGAATATATATGTGGATGACTCACAACAACCATGTGTAAGATACTATGATCACCATCAACTGTAACTAACAAAGAATCAATAAAATGCTAATAAAACATTAGAATCAATTGATCAAACAACTACACTTGAATCTGTAAGACTACCATATTGAGTGCTGTTGCCCCTAATGTAGCTTTCGACTTTAGCCCTAGAATATATACAAGTACCAAACAATCTTAATTTAATTCAAATTAAGGAAAAAGTTACCCGTGTTTGTTGTCACACCCCAACCGATGGCGGAATCATCGGGGCGCGGCACTAGGCGAATCAGATTGCTCAAGAGAATCCATAACAACTATATTGCGATAATATTTAATACATTCGTTATCCCATACTAACAAATAATACAATCTCATAAGTTATCACAGATTTCTTGTCCTCTCGAACAATACAAATCCGACAACCTAGATTTTAGTTGAGTTTCTAGACTTCCTAGCTTGATTCGATATAGCCTGCGATCTAACCTGCAACATACGTTAAAATATTTGTCAATACAAAAGTATTGGCGAGTATACAGGTTTGATATGTATAGCGTAATAGATAAAAAGTGTAGCGAATTTCCATATGCATAAACGTAACACACGACATATACACTTACAAAGCTGATACTACCAACTAAGTCCTCGATGCTCGAATATGCGATGGCAAACTAGACCCCGTCGGGCGCAATAGTACTATACTAGTCGTGGTGGGACGTCGCGAGTATAAGCCCTAGCACATATGCAACTAGTATCACGTATGTCTATGCATAACATTTATTCGCAAGTTATGATTCGATTGATTGGATAATTCGTTTAATAAGTTCGATTTGTTAGAAACGTATGTTACACCCAAAATGCGATTAAAGAGGGTTTCAAGTATACTCACAGTGCGTATCGGTTTGGATTGGCAGGATTATGTCCGAGAATACCCTGGTTGCAGACTGTTCACTTGAGTGTTTGGTGGCGCGTTAAAGAATAACGGAATACGCGAAAGCGAATGAAAATTAGATTGAGGGCTGGCCCGTTCGGATGGGCTGTTCAATCGGATGGTCTGTTCGATCGGATGGGCTGTCCGATCGACTAACCTGTCCGATCGACTGGGCTGGGCTGGACGATCGGTTAGCCTGTCCGATCGACTGGGCTGTCCGATCGACTAGCCTGTCCGATCGACTGGGCTGGCCTGTCCAGCTATTTTCGACAAAGATTTGAAGATTTTTCGATGGTTTTGCTCGAGGCGGTGTTCCTTCATGCTAAACAACTAAAATTCCATCAAGTCCGACCCGTTCTAACGGCCGGGAACCACCCCGTTTCATCAGATCTGGCCGTTCTAGATGGCTTTTCTCAAGTTTAACCCGAAATCACACACACTTTGGCTAGGTAATTTAGATTTTGGTGAGATTTATTATAAAACATGTGAAATTACTTAGATCCGAGCTGTTTATTGTAAGAATGAGGTCACACTTTGAAGTTCATGTGAACTTAGGATGACATCATCTTCAAGACACCTCAAATCCGTAGGAATCACACAACTTATTGATTAGAAAACATAGATTTAGCCGAGATTTATGTAAAAACGTATGGAAATCACCCAGATTCGAGTTGTTCTTTCATGGGATGACATCACACTTGAAGTTCATAAGAACTCCATGGTGGCATCACCCTAGAATGCCCAAAATCCAGAGATTTCACGGTTAAAAATGTAGATTTAAAAGGTGGAAGGGTGTAGAATTGGTTATAGATCAAGGAGGTACAAGATTTGAGTTGAAAACTTACATGAATCGCGAGAAATCGAGAGAAAAGTGGGTTGGAACGTCTGGTCGCACGAGATCAGTCACATCAAGTGTTCTTGATGTGACTGAGGGGTATTTATAGGCAAAGGAGGGGAAAGGAGGTGAAAAGGTGTACTGGATCGGATGGCCCGTTCGATCGGCCGGCCCGTCCGATCGGTTGCCATGTCTGTCCGATCGGCTGACGTGTCTGTCCGCCGATCGGCTGGCGTGTCTGTCCGATCGGCTGGCGTGTCTGTCCGATCGGCTGACGTGTCTGTCCGATCGGTTGGACATGTCTTGTCCGATCGGTTGGACATGTCTTGTCCCAGCATTTGGATCTTGTTGCGCGTTGCGATGATTTGAGCACACATTTTCATTCATATTTATTTATTATTTATTTAATTATTATAATTAATCACAAAAGGGTCGTATATACGTATTCATATTCCACAGTTTCGACACATCACGACCACCGAGGAGGGTAGAATAGGTCCTCACTCAATGTCATCGTGAGTGTTAGTGTTTGCGATGCGATGTAGTTATAATATATATTGCGAAAATATGCGATTATCCTTCGAATAGCGATGTATGCGATATAGTTACATTATGATTCGAATCTCTGGTGCTAGGCGTAACGAGTATATCGAGTAGTAACAACGCACGAAAGTGCGGGTTGTTACAGTCTCCCCAGCTTTAGGAAATTTCGTCCCGAAATTAATCCAATTGGTAGACTTTTGAGAGTTGCTCCTGCATACGTAGTGATACAACGAGTGACTTGGCCGAGAGTTGACAAGCGAAGAGTGATCGATTGCGATAGCGAGAAGGCGACGTAAAGACAAAAGTAATATCCCACGAGTTGGCGTTCCAAGGTATCTCGTGTCGCGGAGAATTCGTTAGTTCAATACGACTGAAATTTTAAAGAACTTAAAGGGTTTCTCATGACGTGGAACTAACTGAGTCGATCGTTAATCAGCGTTTCAAGAAACGTTCATTTTTGATATTTAAAAGGAATTTAGGATGGAAATCTTGAAAATTTTCCTTTTAACATAAGGTCAACTGAGTCGATGTTAACCAATGTTGCAAGGAAGTTTAGGTTTTAAACATTCTAAGGAATTCGAAGATGAGAACTGAGGTTACGAAAACTCTCCTATGGCATGGGTTCAAGCTGAACTCGATGTCGAACCAATGTCTTAAGAAGGATTTTGTTTGATGTTGTAAAAGCTTTTAAGGAAAACTAGACTTATGAAACTCTTCTTGGACATGGAGTTAAGCTGATTCGATGTTATGTCCCCGTCGTGAGAGAATTTCACTTGTCCACCGGTTTTTAAATTAGAATTTTACGTAACGATAAGTTTTAATAGTACAGAAGGTCGTCAATCACCGAGCCCCACTTGGCACTTCCCCACGAAAGTAGGTTAATATGTTTAAAACACTTATATATAGGAAGTACCAGCGGCGTATCCACCATGTTTCGTTCATATTACTTCCGTTTCGTGAGGCGGTGTCAGGTGTGCCGATATGAAACGGATAGAATTTGCGCTTACTTGGCCCAGTCGATAGGAAGTCGGACCGAGTATAGGGTAGAATCGAATAGGTTGAACCGGCAAGTTGGATTGCGAATGTAGCTGTAGCAGCGTGAGCGAGTAGCCTGATGACACAGAACATTTATGTGTCGTGTCTGGGTAGGCGTCAAGCGACAAGCAATAAGCGAATAGCGCGTTTTCGATTAGATTCCACATTAAACCCACATGGCACGTTTCCACGAGAGGTTGCTAACATGGTGAAACACCACGTTTAACCAGGTTAGTTTTGCCTCGTGAAGCGGTGTCATGTGTGCTAATGCCACACAGACTGCAATGAACACCAAGCGAGCGATAAGCGGTACACGATACGCGAATAAGCGGTAGACTATACACGATAAACGATAAGCGATTACAGGATTAAGCGAATAATGCAACATCAGTAATGACGGCGGTGATAAACGATTACGATAAGCGGTAGTTGTTGCGTTGCAAGTGATGGAGGTATACGCGATTTATGCAGTTCGATTTGATTGATTAACACCACAGAATTTAACTAACATCAGACCCCACATGGCCCTTTTTCCACGAAAGGTCGCTGATATGACTAAAACACCTTGCTTTACCCATATGAGCTTCATCTCGTGAAGCGAGGTCATGCGTGCTAACTTAACACGAATATCACAGCTAACGGTATAGCGATAGATTGATACAAAGCAAACGATATAGATTCACACTATAAGCGATAGAGGTTGCGAGATACACATGGTAAGCGATTACGATTAGCCGAGTTTTGTTTCGAATAAGCTTCACGTTACGTTGCGACGCATCACAGTTATCGAGGAGGGTAGAATAGGTCCTCACTCAAACAACATCGTGAGCGTTACTGTACTCGATGAGATTGATCGCGACAGACTTACGACCAGTCTTGCGTCGATACAATGGCCCTGCGAGGTAGACTCTCGGAGTCCATCGATGAGGCGATTGCATTGCGTTTGCAGACTTGCGTTAAATCTCGCGATGATGTGATTTAGTTGTTACGCCCTGCGATTGAGTGTAGTGTGTTGAAAATAATCACAATAGTATAATAGGTCTAATAACGTTCAACTCCACGTGGCATTTTCTTCACGGAACTTTGGTAGTATGATAAAGCACACCTTGCTTGACCCCTACTACTTTCATCCCGTGATTTGGTGTCACCTTTTTTTGTCAAAACGCTTATGGCACCTTAGAATTCACTACGATCTCCGTGCACTGACCCAAATAATCCCGTGTGCACCCGCGATTAATCGTTCCTTGCACGTTTATCGTACCTCATTCTAAGAGTGTAGTGAGGGTACAACACATTATTTTGTGATATAGTATATAGTATGTGTGTGAATCTAGTCTAAGTGCGACGACTAGAGTGTGGTAGAGAAAGCGAAAACGAGAGTTAATGTTACACATAGTGGCAACATCGAGTAATAGAGTAGGTTCAAACTTAGAAATTAACGCCGAAAATCGTATCATTACAACTTTATCCTACGCTTGCTAGATGTTTGATGATGAAGACTTCTGCTGGAGCTGTTGTTGTTGTACTCAAGTTCGCGGTTTGGTGCGACAGTTGCGGGTGAAGTGAGCGTAGCGGTTGCAGTTACTGCAATAGCGACAGTCAGCCCCAACTGGATGATGGTAGGTGCATGAGTAACACTGGGGATGAGCTCCAGTGTAAGCTCGTTTTGGAAATACCGGAACTGTTCGAAGAGGTTTCGGTTGCAGCAGTTCGGTTGTTGTTGAGCTCGGGCTTGAAGTCTTTCGCTTGCGGCTGGGTTTGTCAGTGTCCTGCGAAGAGATGTCATCGTTGGAGGATTCGTCTGAGGACTCACTTGCAGAATCCTTGACCGAGTCGTTGGAAGAACCGTCGGCAGAGTCATCAGAAGAATCGTCGGTAGATCCGTCAGAAGAATCGTCGGTAGATCCGTCAGAAGACTCGTTGCTAGGATCCTCTGAAGGATTAATGTCGATCGCCTGATAAGCTTGCTTGACAGAATTCTTGGAGAAAATCCCTTCCATGAGTCGTTTGTTGTTGATTTCGGCGGCTAAGCGGTAGGTTTCTTCGATAGTAGCAGGTCTTCCAGCTTCGACAAAATCACCCACACACTCAGGCAAGCCACGAACGTACTTCGTGATGGCTTTCTCTGAGGTGTTGACTTGACTTGGGCAGATTATGCTAAGCTGTTTAAACCTTGCGGTGTAGCCAGCGTTGTCACTTTCGACTTGCTTGATTTTCCAGAATTCGTCTTCCAGCTTTTGAATTTCGTGAGGAGGACAATACTCTTTCTTCATGAGCTCTTTCAGCTCATTCCAAGAGAGAGCGTAAGCTGCGGAGATTCCACGTTTGTTACGTTCGGCGGTCCACCAGTCGAGTGCTCGTGATTGAAATACTCCGGTAGCGCAAGTAGTTCGGAAACTATCGGGACACCCACTTTGACAAAGGGTAACTTCGATAGAATCGAACCACTGGAGTAGTTGAGTCACACCTCCTTCACCCGTGAATTCCATCGGGTCACAGGCTTTGAAGTGTTTGTAAAGAAAAGCAGATTGCGGCGCTTCCGTCTTGGAGTCTTCCGAGGCTCGAGAGTTGCTGAGAGAGTGCACTCGAGCGGCAATTTAAGGAATAAGCTTTACCACTTCTTTGGTCACAAGTGATGCAATCCTCTTATCGGCGCTTCGTTTGGCTCTTCTCCTAGCTGTTCGTCTCGAGGTAGAGTCGTTGGAAGGCATCTAGACAGGAAGAGACTTGGAATGAGATTCGATCATAATGATTTTTGAGTTTTGCGATGCGATCGAGCGCGTTCAAAACTTGATGCGATAGTATATTAGTAATGCGAATCACATAGGAGCCATATAGGAGACACGAATTTCCTAAGTTCTCACACAATGACTTGTTGTTTATACGTATATATATATTTATATAGATGTAATTTGTAATCATACACACACAGGTCGATTTAGTATAAGCGAGGACGTGTTGCGGTGAGAAAACGAGAGCGAAGGCGATAGATTATGCATTAGTTTTGTTGCGAACATTCGGGTTTCGTTTTAGATTGCGATGGCTGTGCGAATTGTGCGTTTATAAAGCAGGGAGTGAAAATCATTAAATCGAGAAATCGATAAAGCGTAAAGTTTCAAAACGTAAATAAGTTCCAACCATTTGTAAGATCGGCGGGTCGTATGATAGAGTGCCTTGGGCGTTTAGGCGTCGACTGCCTAAGGTGAACCAACTACATCTGACAAGTTCGTGCACGTGCGTTGTCCTAGAGGGCTCATGCCTCCACTGGGATGCAGCTCATGGCATTCGTCCTCCTAGTCATCGCGTGGCTCGAGTTATCGTGATAGTCGAGTCCTTGGTGAGAGCTTTTTGAAAACCAGCTTTATAGAGAGTGGAACGGCTTATTAAGGTACGGGTTTCACCCCTGACTTAACAACTTCATTCCCAGTTGTGGTTATGCTCTTTGAATAAATTCATGAGTTCCACTTAGATTTCGAAATGGAGACTTTCGTCGAGATGTGGATGTCACTCCTAACTCGATGAAAGGTTCTCGTGCTAGAAATGCACTGAGTGAGCGATTTCATCGAGAGTTCTGGGTTTTCACACCTGGTCTCGACTGGATCACTCGGTTTCGTTATGCGATTATTTTTGAAAACACGTGTATTGTGCGGGCCTTAGGAAAGGCTAAGTAATATTCAGGCCTTAGGAAAGGCTGCTTCGCATGAAATTGTAGTACGCGGTGTTCACGCGAAGTAGTAGTTTTAGCAACTTCGAATGAAAGTAACAAGTAGGCCCGATACAAACCCTACTGGATTCGTACGAGTCGGCCTGCTGGTACTTAGACTTTAGACTAGGTCAATTTCTAAGACGTCGACCCGGACTAGGTCGAGTCTTGCCTAATTCCCTATAGTTATGGCTCTGATACCAATCTGTCACACCCCAACCGATGGCGAAATCATCGGGGCGCGGCACTAGGCGAATCAGATTGCTCAAGAGAATCCATAACAACTATATTGCGATAATATTTAATACATTCGTTATCCCATACTAACAAATAATACAATCTCATAAGTTATCACAGATTTCTTGTCCTCTCGAACAATACAAATCCGACAACCTAGATTTTAGTTGAGTTTCTAGACTTCCTAGCTTGATTCGATATAGCCTGCGATCTAACCTGCAACATACGTTAAAATATTTGTCAATACAAAAGTATTGGCGAGTATACAGGTTTGATATGTATAGCGTAATAGATAAAAAGTGTAGCGAATTTCCATATGCATAAACGTAACACACGACATATACACTCACAAAGCTGATACTACCAACTAAGTCCTCGATGCTCGAATATGCGATGGCAAACTAGACCCCGTCGGGCGCAATAGTACTATACTAGTCGTGGTGGGACGTCGCGAGTATAAGCCCTAGCACATATGCAACTAGTATCACGTATGTCTATGCATAACAGTTATTCGCAAGTGATGATTCGATTGATTGGATAATTCGTTTAATAAGTTCGATTTGTTAGAAACGTATGTTACGCCCAAAATGCGATTAAAAAGGGTTTCAAGTATACTCACAGTGCGTATCGGTTTGGATTGGCGGGATTATGTCCGAGAATACCCTGGTTGCAGACTGTTCACCTGAGTGTTTGGTGGCGCGTTAAAGAATAACGGAATACGCGAAAGCGAATGAAAATTAGATTGAGGGCTGGCCCGTTCGGATCGGCTGTTCGATCGGATGGGCTGTCCGATCGACTAACCTGTCCGATCGACTGGGCTGGACGATCGGTTAGCCTGTCCGATCGACTGGGCTGTCCGATCGACTGGGCTGTCCGATCGACTAGCCTGTCCGATCGACTGGGCTGGCCTGTCCAGCTATTTTCGACAAAGATTTGAAGATTTTTCGATGGTTTTGCTCGAGGCGGTGTTCCTTCATGCTAAACAACTGAAATTCCATCAAGTCCGACCCGTTCTAACGGCCGGGAACCACCCCGTTTCATCAGATCTGGCCGTTCTAGATGGCTTTTCTCAATTTTAACCCGAAATCACACACACTTTGGCTAGGTAATTTAGATTTTGGTGAGATTTATTATAAAACAGGTGAAATTACTTAGATCCGAGCTGTTTATGGTAAGAATGAGGTCACACTTTGAAGTTCATGTGAACTTAGGATGACATCATCTTCAAGACACCTCAAATCCGTAGGAATCACACAACTTCTTGATTAGAAAACATATATTTAGCCGAGATTTATGTAAAAAAGTTTGGAAATCACCCAGATTCGAGTTGTTCTTTCATGGGATGACATCACACTTGAAGTTCATAAGAACTCCATGGTGGCATCACCCTAGAATGCCCAAAATCCAGAGATTTCACGGTTAAAAATGTAGATTTAAAAGGTAGAAGGGTGTAGAATTGGTTATAGATCAATGAGGTACAGGATTTGAGTTGAAAACTTACATGAATCCCGAGAAATCGAGAGAAAAGTGGGATGGAACGTTTGGTCGCACGAGAGCAGTCACATCAAGTGTTCTTGATGTGACTGAGGGGTATTTATAGGCAAAGGAGGGGAAAGGAGGTGAAAAGGTGTACTGGATCGGATGGCCCGTTCGATCGGCCGGCCCGTCCGATCGGTTGGCATGTTCGTTCGATCGGCTGACATGTCTGTCCGATCGGCTGGCATGTCTGTCCGATCGGCTGGCATGTCTGTCCGATCGGCTGACATGTCTGTCCGATCGGCTGGCGTGTCTGTCCGATCGGCTGACATGTCTGTCCGATCGGTTGGACATGTCTTGTCCGATCGGTTGGACATGTCTTGTCCGATCGCTTGGACATGTCTTGTCCCAGCATTTGGATCTTGTTGCGCGTTGCGATGATTTGAGCACAAATTTTCATTCATATTTATTTATTATTTATTTAATTATTATAATTAATCACAAAAGGGACGTATATACGTATTCATATTCCACAGTTTTGACACATCACGGCCACCGAGGAGGGTAGAATAGGTCCTCACTCAAGGTCATCGTGAGTGTTAGTGTTTGCGATGCGATGTAGTTATAATATATATTACGAAAATATGCGATTATCCTTCGAATAGCGATGTATGCGATATAGTTACATTATGATTCGAATCTCTGGTGCTAGGCGTAACGAGTATATCGAGTAGTAACAATGCACGAAAGTGCGGGTTGTTACATTTGTTGAAACGGTTTCGCTTCCAAAACTGTTAAAGTCAGCACGTAAATGAACATTAAACAGTTTGATTGAAATGAAGGAACTTGATCCTTAAATCTAAAAGTCTAAAACATAAACTACAATTTTAAATGAAACATAAATGAACAAATCTTCATTCCCTAATTATCCAAATCCATTAACATTTTCCTGTGTTTCATCCAAATCTTTCCTAATTTCACTGCTCTAATTCAGGTATAAAGATCATCCATGGTACCAAACAACAATCTTAAAAAAAAAATTTAGATGAAACATTTTCTAATTTATCGAAAATGGAACACCGTCTCTTTATCTTCAAACTCATGAAAAGATGTAAAAATAAACTGTGGTAAAAAAAGTTAATACGATTAAAATATGAAGTATTAAGAAAGTAGCAATTACATATAAAAAAGAAAACTAATCAGACACATCTAACTCTAATAGCAAGAATCAAGAAACTTTAACTTCAACTCCATGGAGCACTGAACCTCTCGATGTATCTCATTGATCTTTCTCATGAACTCCAGGTCTCTTTCTCCACATTCTATATTACTCGCAACACACAGGTCACGAACGGAAGTAGTCGGCATCGCCCTCAAGTCCCTCGAAACCTGGTCTCTTGTCCGCAGACCAACTTCTAGTCCGTTAAAACACCTCTTCAACTCTTGAAGAGTAGACCTATCAGCCAAAACTTGCTCTTCGATTTGTTTAATAAAGCGTTGCTTGAAATCGTCAGATTTTGCAGAAGTATATGACTCCATTTTAATATATTTATAAGAACTAAGGCAAAACAATAATAATTCCTCTTCTGTTTCACTGAATGAATCTGTTTTGACGAAAAAACTTTTTATTGGCAATGCTATTATATAGAATATGTAACAGGCCAAATGTCAGATTTAAATGCAACCATTAAATAAACATTTATACTTAAAAACCATGTACATTTAATGATTTAAGAGTAAAAAACGTGTATATGGGAGATGCCTGTTCAGTTACCATATCAACCATTTTAATGCAAAACCTTTGAAAAATGAGTTTTCATGGGAAAACAAGTAAAATTAAATATCTAGAAAACCAAAGAACAAAATTGAAACCTTCAAAAAAAGGTTATCATAATTAGGAGACGTCTCTTCATTTACCCTATCAAACATTTTAAACACTATAAAGGATCATTATTAGTTTACTTGAAAACATCAACACTTCAATTTAAAAAAAAAACGTTCATCCTAAAACAAACCGTCCAAAAACACTCACATTCTTCCTAAATGGCAAGGAAAACCTTCTACCACTGGTCGGATACTACTGATCTTAAAATCGAATTTTCAACATGGTCACTCCAAGAACAGAGAAACGCTGAAGAACTCAACAAAAAAGTTGCTATGGTTAGTGATAAATATTATAAGCAAACCTGGAGTAGGATTGCACTGCTGGATGAAGTTGCCTGTTCTACTCCAACAGAGTTTAAAGAAAAAGCAGAAGAGTTTATCACAAATTTGCTGAAACAGGATCAGAAGACGTGGATATGCTAGCTGATCTGCAAATTAAAACAAAAAATGAAATTGCATGGAAGAAGGCGAGAGAACGAGATATTCTAGGAAGTGTTAATTGTAATGGTTAATTTTTTATTTTTATTATTTTTCAGTTTTTGATAATTTTGTAATACTATGGTTTAATATTGAATGAATGAAGAAAATTCAAAGTTTCAAAATCAGAATTTTGCAATTTCACTTTTACCAGTTTCAATAATAAGAAAACAACTTCCATTAGTCTTGGCCCAATGAATATTGTTGCAGAAATATCCATTAGTCTTGGTTATTGTTTAAAAAAGTTCAATTAAAAAGATTACAATTTTAAAGTTAAATATAAAATCCTTTTATTGGTTAACAATTTTAATTTTAAATATAAAGATGAGATCATTTTTGCACGAATTGACATTACCGTTTTTAAAATAACTGTCTATGATTATGGGAGTGCTGTTTTATGACATTATCCTTAATCCCCATTTATTAGATAAGTAGATACTAATAGTAATTAACATTTTAATGAATCTGATCTGTTAAAAGAGCTGCAACCTTGGAGGTGCCCCAGAGTATGCAAAAAGCTGTCATGCAACTCAAAACTTTAGGAACAGAGGCTGATCATTCTTCTTCGCAAAATCCAGTTGCCAAAATATCTAAAGTCAGAAGTCCAATAGTAGTTAATCGACGGTCACCTTGCAATCCATCGTCTGAGGTATAATACTGTTAACCTTAAGCCTGTGGCATATTTAGGGGTATAGATTGAGAGGTAATGAGAACACCCAAAGTGAGCCAAAGGGGCTGAAAAAAGTTTACAGGGTGCGAACGAGCTGAGCAACTCGAGCTTGGTTAATAAAATACTGAAACAAGGCAATCTTAAACGAGCTTCAGCCCGAGCCTAAAAAGGAGCTCATTTAGTAAACGAGCCTGAGCCTGTGGTTCACTTATAGAGCTCAAGCCGGCTCGCGAGGTTAAATGAGCCCACTGTTTATATTAATTATAATTACTATATTAAATATATTTTTTAAATAATAATATCTACTATTTAAAAAATTATTATGAAAAATAATTTAATTATATTATAATATATAAAATAATAATTATTAAATCTATATATCTAGATATGCCACGTAATCTTTGGGAACATGTCAGTTTTTTTTTGTTCAAAATGAATACATTTGTAGATTAAAATTTATAAGGATTTTGTCAATTTTGTTTCTAACTTTTGTATATTTGTAGCTTCAGACATCTTTCACAATGGTACCGATACTGAACTGATATATGCGGTATGGTATTCAGTATCTACCTTTTCTCAATTTTGGTATGGGTATTTTCAGTATCGGTACCTGTATGATACTATATTCAATACTCATCTGTATTGGTTATAGCTAAATGTTTTTTCTAATAGGTTGTAGGTTTGACATATAGTTCTATTAAATAGCAATTTGATAGCTAGATATGGGACTAATCATGCTTCCTTTTAGGTGATATGAAATGTCCTTAATACCCTTATCCCTTAATATCTACACATAATAGCAACTGTTGGTCGGTTATGTTTGAAATTAATAAAGGTATACAATTGCTTTTTATAATCATCATCACACTTCTCAAAAAATCTCAAAATCTCTCTCTCAATTCCCAACACCGATCATCATCATCATCATCATCAACTTCATCTTCATCCATCTTCATATAAAGATGGTTATTGTTTAAAAAAGTTCAATTAAAAAGATTACAATTTTAAAGTTAAATATAAAATCCTTTTATTGGTTAACAATTTTAATTTTAAATATAAAGATGAGATCATTTTTGCACGAATTGACATTACCGTTTTTAAAATAACTGTCTATGATTATGGGAGTGCTGTTTTATGACATTATCCTTAATCCCCATTTATTAGATAAGTAGATACTAATAGTAATTAACATTTTAATGAATCTGATCTGTTAAAAGAGCTGCAACCTTGGAGGTGCCCCAGAGTATGCAAAAAGCTGTCATGCAACTCAAAACTTTAGGAACAGAGGCTGATCATTCTTCTTCGCAAAATCCAGTTGCCAAAATATCTAAAGTCAGAAGTCCAATAGTAGTTAATCGACGGTCACCTTGCAATCCATCGTCTGAGGTATAATACTGTTAACCTTAAGCCTGTGGCATATTTAGGGGTATAGATTGAGAGGTAATGAGAACACCCAAAGTGAGCCAAAGGGGCTGAAAAAAGTTTACAGGGTGCGAACGAGCTGAGCAACTCGAGCTTGGTTAATAAAATACTGAAACAAGGCAATCTTAAACGAGCTTCAGCCCGAGCCTAAAAAGGAGCTCATTTAGTAAACGAGCCTGAGCCTGTGGTTCACTTATAGAGCTCAAGCCGGCTCGCGAGGTTAAATGAGCCCACTGTTTATATTAATTATAATTACTATATTAAATATATTTTTTAAATAATAATATCTACTATTTAAAAAATTATTATGAAAAATAATTTAATTATATTATAATATATAAAATAATAATTATTAAATCTATATATCTAGATATGCCACGTAATCTTTGGGAACATGTCAGTTTTTTTTTTGTTCAAAATGAATACATTTGTAGATTAAAATTTATAAGGATTTTGTCAATTTTGTTTCTAACTTTTGTATATTTGTAGCTTCAGACATCTTTCACAATGGTACCGATACTGAACTGATATATGCGGTATGGTATTCAGTATCTACCTTTTCTCAATTTTGGTATGGGTATTTTCAGTATCGGTACCTGTATGATACTATATTCAATACTCATCTGTATTGGTTATAGCTAAATGTTTTTTCTAATAGGTTGTAGGTTTGACATATAGTTCTATTAAATAGCAATTTGATAGCTAGATATGGGACTAATCATGCTTCCTTTTAGGTGATATGAAATGTCCTTAATACCCTTATCCCTTAATATCTACACATAATAGCAACTGTTGGTCGGTTATGTTTGAAATTAATAAAGGTATACAATTGCTTTTTATAATCATCATCACACTTCTCAAAAAATCTCAAAATCTCTCTCTCAACTCCCAACACCGATCATCATCATCATCATCAACTTCATCTTCATCCATCTTCATCATCTTCATCCATCTTCATCTTCAAAACAGAGGTTTGGATCATCATCTTATCTATACATGTTTTCGATATTTGTGATATTTTTGTGAAAAACAGAGGGTTGATTTGGGTATTTTGGTTTCAGTTTTTGATAATAAGTTCTTTGATAATCTGAATGCCGCATGATGATGATAATCAGTTATTTGTGAAAAAACAGAGGGTTGATTTGGGTATTTTGGTTTCAGTTTTTGATAATCAGTTTTTGATAATCTGAATGCCGCATGATGATGATAATCAGTTATTTGTGAATGTTTTTGTGAAAAAACAGAGGGTTGATTTGGGTATTTTGGTTTCAATTTTTGATAATCAGTTTTTGATAATCAGTTTTTGATAATCTGAATGCCGCATGACGATGATAATCAGTTATTTGTGAATGTTTTTATGAAAAAACAGAGGGTTGATTTGGGTATTTTGGTTTTAGTTTTGATAATCTGAATGCCGCATGATGATGATAATCAGTTATTTGTGAATCAGTTATTTGTGAAAAAACAGAGGGTTGATTTGGGTATTTTGGTTTCTGTTTTTGATAATCAGTTTTTGATAATCTGAATGCCGCATGATGATGATAATCAGTTATTTGTGAATATTTTTGTGAAAAAACAGAGGGTTGATTTGGGTATTTTGATTTCAGTTTTTGATAATCAGTTTTTGATAATGTTTTTGATAATCTGAATGCCGCATGATGATGATAATCAGTTATTTGTGAATGTTTTTATGAAAAACAGAGGATTGATTTGGGTATTTTGGTTTCAGTTTTTGATAATCCGTTTTTGATAATCTGAATGTCGCATAATGATGATAATCAGTTATTTTTGAATGAGTTTTTAATAATCAGTTCTTTGATAATCAGTTCTTTGATAATCTGAATGCCGCATGATGATGATAATCAGTTATTTGTGTAACAACCAAAAAATGATCGTTAGACATAAAGCTAAATTTATTAAAGGTTTAACCAAGTAAATGTAAATGTTTCAAATACTACTAGGATAATGAGAATGGCCTAAAGTAAACTCTCTTTCAAAGTGGAGGGTTTAATGTGTAAATAGAGAATTAAAAGGTTTTTATAATAAACAAAAATGGAAAAAAACCCCATTTTTGGGTACTGGGGATCGATCAAAGCAGGGAACCAAGGGTGAAACCCTTGTTCACCAAATTCAATCAAATTGGGTAGAAATTTAGAAGATAATTAACTGCATGAACTCGAATCTACACCCATCTAAGCTCGATTTTAAAGAGGTAAGTACAATTTCTTGAAATCAAGACTTGTAGGAAGTGGGTTATGACCCAATCTCGAATTGATACAAGTAATTGTGTAGATTGGAGTTAGGTCTTTGCTATAGAACAGGAATCATGTGTATTCATGCGTGAATTCGATCATTTGAAAAGCTAATTGCATAACCCGTTTGATATGAATTATTAGAGGTGTAGAATGATGGAAAAATTAGTAGTAATCAAGTGTAAATTTGATACACGATGATGTAGTAGTACTTGAATCTTAAACAAAAATTAAGTAGGACAAGAGAATATTATGAACTTGATTGTTGTTGATGAATATTGAAATGAACTAGTAGGAATTATGCTTTAAAAGCTTGTACTTAATGTCCCACAAATGCGAAACCCGCCAAGTGTTCAATGAAATGCTTGAAAGAATAAATATGTGTAATTTGCGAGATAATGGAATGAAATATTGGGATACTAAATAAAAGAATGAATGTGTTGTTATAGCGTGAAGGAAGAAGGACCCAATACTAGGAAATCGGAAGGTTCACAAGATCGAGGTACGTTAGTGTACATCATATTCTAAAACGTTGTCGCATGTATAATAGTCTCAATTGTATTGTGTTGTTATGTT
>JARYGA010032920.1:0-57313 GCA_030545235.1 Helianthus tuberosus | reverse complement strand
ACAGGAAGTTTATTTGTTTTTCTGTACACAAATAAACAATATTTTCAAAAACCCTAAAAATTTGAAAAAATTAAAAACCAAAAATATGTTTGTTTTTAATTTTTGTCAAAAATAGAAAATTACAAAAATATGTGTTGATTGAATACGCCGAAACCCTCACGGCTGAACAAACATGATTAATTTCACAAGAGTGAAAAACGGTTTTCAAACTGTTGAAAATCAATGGGTTGTAAATCATGGGGATACTTTATATTAGTTTTTCTGCAAAACAGAGCATAGTTAGCAGAAAATGGATGGCGAGACAAAGCTATAAGTGTTGGTTGTCAAATTTCCTGAAATGTGTTTGCATTTTAGGGGGAGAAAAATTGTCAGAAAATCCATAAACATTAGAAAATTTGAAAAAGTCAAAAACATGATAAAATGAAAATTGAGTTTTTGTGTAAAAAGAGGAAATGATAGTACATCAGTAGACAGTTACAGTACGCTAAAGAATTGGAAAGTCAATATGTGTTAAACGATCTCACCGTGGATGTGTCGGTAGATTTTTATACATTTAGTAAACTTTTTCGGGATATAAACCTAAATTCAAACTTGCTTATTTCGTGGGGAACACTACTTGGATATATAGGTAACCCCTGAAATCTCGTTTGAAGGACCCCTCTTTCTGAGATACTAGGTCTTTATGCTTAGTGATATCTGGGGTATTATCCCGGGACTTCTGATTTTGCGGAAGCAATGGCCTAGTCCTCGGAGAATACTTTCTGCTTGCTTGAAACATAGTGCTGCCCTCAGCAAATTGATGAAACAATAAAATTGATAGTCATTGCTGTTGTAATACAAAAGATACTCTAAAGGGGACACACCAAAAGTCGAACCGTCATCTCTCTGCTGAATGGAAGTTCTGACCTGAGCTCTCACGGTTTCGTACTATAATTTATTCCCCTTACAGATATCATCTAGGTATATTCACCTGTAAGACTGAATATTGGGATCTGGATACGGGAGTATATTCAAGAGGTGGGACACATGAATGAGTTTAAGTTCTTAAAACACCTAATTCGTATCCTGAATCAGTTGAAGTTTGTATGAAAATTTAAGTGGACCAGTATATCGACAATCTAAGTGAATTGTTTAATTCTTAATGTGTAATTAAGCTCAACGGTACTTGTGACTTGTCAAAAACTGATATGATCCTCTGATGCAAACTCAAACAAAAATATTGTCTGTAAATATGTTTGTACATATTTCTTTACTGCTTTATATTTCAGAAAATACAAAAATATTTTGATTCTGCTTTATTTTCGACAACCGATGTCTGAAATGCTGAGTTTCAAAATCTAAGTAAGCTGATTGTGTTTCTGAAAATAAAACAAGTTCATTAATTTTTAACTTGAAACCTTTTATAAAAAATCAAAAACAGTTTGTGATATCTCCAAGGTCATTAGTTTGAACTTGGAAGATGAACTGTGAGGGATTTTGGATACTTGACATTGCCAAATCTGTAAAGATTGTTGATAGAGGGAGTGATTTAGAGAAGATTGAATTGCCAGGTTACGATTCCTGGTAGTCTAAAATGTTTTTACTTATAAACGTATGAGTGATTGCAGATGTTGTACCAGACTACGATCCCGACAGCCGAGTCTAAGGGGGAGTCTGAAGACGAGCTCAACGCAAAAGGAAGCGTGGATTCAAGAAGCCATGTAACTATCCCAGAAGAGCTTGTATACGGAAAGCAAGGTGTCGATCCCAAAGCACGGAAGCTTGACAAAAGGGGGAGCCTGATGAAGAAAAGAGTCTACAGAAAGAAGAAACTGAAGCTGAAGACAGATCCACCGGGATTCTGTTCAAGAAGATTCAAAGAGAGAGAGAGAGAGAGTAAAAGAAGACGCTACGAGTTTGACTCAATGATCGAGATTGACTGCGGCAATATCCAAGGGGGAGTCTGTTAGTGCATTTATGTCTATCGCCTTCGTCAATCCGAGCCGTAGCGAGAAACAGAAGGAAACGAGTCGTTATGATGTAATATCTAGACAAAAGGCAAGGTGGCAATATTGTAATTAATGAGAAATCTCATTAAAAGCCAAGGCCTATAAATAGGAGCTTTAGTATTAGAATTTAGACTTTTGGCACTTTTATGTTTAGGAGAGCTCTAGATCTAGAGAGAGAATCTAGAGAGAGAAAGTGATTCAAGGTTCTTGTTCTTGTTAGATTTCTAATAGAATCACATTTATATTACATGGTGTGTGTTAGGTCGCATTCGTGTACGGATTCCACACGTCATACGTTCGTTTCGCAATCGTTTCGGAGTCAAAACCGGTCCTACAGCCTTTCATTCAAGCTATTCTTAAGTTCAATGCTCTTGGCATTAATCCTTATAGGTTTGACTCTTTTCTTTCGGCTTAGAGCATCAGCGACTACATTCTCTTTGCCAGGATGGTAGCGAATTTCGCAATCATAATCATTTAGAGTTTCCATCCAACGACGTTACCTCATATTAAGATCCTTTTGATTGAATAAGTGTTGGAGACTTTTGTGATCCGAATATATCACACATTTAGTTCCATATAGATAATGTCTCCACAACTTTAGTGCAAATACAATGGCACCCAACTCCAAATCATGGGTGGTGTAATTCTTTTCATGCACCTTTTGTTGTCGTGATGCATAGGAAATTACCTTGCCTCTCTGCATAAGCACACAACCCATACCGGTGTGTGAAGCATCACAGCACACGACAAATTCTTCTATCCCTTCAGGCAATGTCAATAAAGGAGCATTGCTTAATTTCTGCTTAAGAATCTGAAACGACTCTTGTTTTTTAGGACCCCAATCGAACTTTATATTCTTGCGGGTCAGAGTAGTCAATGGTACAGCTATTCTTGAGAAGTTCTCAATGAATCTTCTATAATAACCAGCTAATCCCAGAAAGCTGCGAATCTCTGTAGGTGTCTTAGGTGCTTCCCAGTTCATGATTTCCTCTATTTTAGCGGGATCTACTTGGATACCACGCTCGCTCACAACATGTCCAAGAAATTGAACTTCACGAAGCCAGAACTGGCACTTGGAGAATTTAGCATACAGTTTCTCTTTTTGTAGCAATCCTAAGATACACCGAAGGTGTTTCTTGTGGTCAACTTGACTTCGAGAATAAATAAGTATGTCATCTATAAAGACAATGACAAATTTATCTAAGTATGGCTTGCTGACTCGATTCATGAGGTCCATGAATGTTGCAGGTGCGTTAGTGAGCCCGAAAGGCATCACTAAGAACTCGTAGTGGCCATACCTCGTTCTAAATGCTGTATTAGGTACATCTTCTGTTCTAACTTTGAGTTGATGATACCCAGATCTCAAATCGATCTTCGAGAAGAAGCTTGCCCCTTGAAGTTGGTCGAACAAGTCGTCGATCCTGGGTAATGGATAACAATTCTTGATCGTTACCTTGTTTAACTCATGGTAATCAATGCATAGACGCATTGAACCATCCTTCTTTTTCACAAACAATATAGGAGCTCCCCAAGGCGAAGAGCTGGGTTGTATGAAACCTTTTTACAATAATTCATCCAATTGAATCCTTAGCTCTTTCATTTTTGTAGGTGCTAGACGGTAAGGAGCTCGTGCAATTGGTGCTGATCCTGGCAGAATGTCTATCCTGAATTCGACTTGCCTCTCAGGAGGTAATCCAGGTAGCTCATCAGGAAAGACATCAGGGTATTCAGAAATAATTGGGATATCTTCAATCTTGGGTTTCGGGTCATTCACCGTCACTTGTGCCATGTTGATGACACATCCATTCTTCAGACACTTCGATGCTTTAAGTATAGACACATTATTGGGCAAACCATAATGTGTATCTCCATGAATGGTGACTAATTCACCTGATGGGGTTTTGATGTTTACTAGTTTCTTATCGCAGGCAATTTGGGCTTGGTTATGCGATAACCAATCCATGCCTAAAACTACATCAAATCCAGCCAATTTCATTGGCAAAAGAGATAGTGGGATAGAATGATTCTTAACAGATATAAACATCCATCAAGAAGAGTTGACGCGGTTTCTAAGGTACCATCTGCGAGCTCTACCTCATATTTTATGTCTAGAGTTTTAATAGGCAGATTCAGTAACTTACTAAACTTGTGGTCTACGAATGACTTATCAGCACCTGAATCAAAT
Source organism: Helianthus tuberosus (assembly GCA_030545235.1). NCBI lineage: Eukaryota > Viridiplantae > Streptophyta > Magnoliopsida > Asterales > Asteraceae > Helianthus > Helianthus tuberosus. The sequence goes on along the minus strand of JARYGA010032920.1, from coordinate 53,140 downwards.
AAAACTCTAGCATAAATATCATTAATGAGGAAGGTACCTGTTATAACGTTATCGTCATTCACCGCCTCCCTGGCATTCATCTGAAAAACCCTTGCATTGGTTTTCTTTGCCTCATCAGGCTTCTTGGCATTTTTAGGGAAATTTGTCTTGATGTGCCCATTTTCATTGCAACCATAGCAGGTTGCATCCTTGATGTTTCGGCACTACAGAGTTTTGTTCCCTTTCTTCTTGCCGATCCCACAAGGCTTAGCTTGTGGATCCTGATTGCACTTTCCAAAGTGCCTCTTATCACAAGTTTTACATCTGGGTTTATCGCCCGGCTGTCCTTTCTTGAAACCAGAGTTTCCTTTCTTCTTTTTATTCGATTGGTGGGACTGGTCATCCTCCCTTTTTCTTTTCCCCTCCTCGGTGGTTTTCTTTGACTTACTCCTAACAACATCGAGAGTAAGTGACAAAGGTAGATCTACAGCAGATCTATAAGTAGCAGACTTTGAAGCCTTAACATTTCCCTTAATCTCAGGGGCTAAACCACCTATAAAATGCGCAATGTGTTTGGGTTCTGGGGTGACCAAATACGGGACGAGTTGAGACATCGAGTTAAAACTGGTCACATAAGACCTGCAATCCAAATCTTTCATCACCGGAGTGAGGAAGTCAGTCTCTACCCTTTCCACTTCATGCTGAGGACAATAAGTGTCCTTCATAAGATCAACAAATTGATTCCAGGAAAGGTTATACAGAGGAACCTTTCCTGTGGACTGCACAAAAGCTTTCCACCAAGTTAAGGCGTCGCCTTTGAAGGACTGAGACACAAACTTAACGATGTCCTCCTTTGCACAACCGCTGATATCAATAACAGTTTCCATTTCATCCAACCACTTCATACAATCGATAGCTCCCTTTTCTCCCGTGAAATCTCTTGGTTTAAAAGAGACGAAATATTTATAAGTACAACCCTTGTTGTACTTGGGAGCCTGATTAACGACAATTTGCCTCTGAGGTTCACTCTTTTGATTGGATGAGTATCGAGACTCATCCTTTTTCAGTGTATGCGAATGCGATAGGGACTTTGTATGAGTTTTAGACCGAACATTACTCGGTTCTTTAAACATCTTGTCCACAGCTTGAGCAACTGTTGTATCTATCATTGCTTGTAATTCAGCACCGCTAACATTTATTCTAGCATCGTTATTGTTTCCTTCTACTGGATGACTGTTAACTTCGTCAGAGCCAGCCATGATTTGAATACTAAAATCAAACCATATTGACCATTTTAGATAACAAGTCAAAATCTATTTGATCATGATTTGCCTAGGCTACAAATGAACCATTATTGGCAATCAAGTAGGATGTAATCCTTTACATTTATCAGACAGGGAATATAAGTCACAACTGTCTATGTCTTGAAGACATTTTCATATAGCACAAAGGCTCGTCTCGAAGGAAATTTAGATGGCACAATAGGCCTTGTCACAAAGACAATTCAAATATTATCAATGATCTTTTGGATCAGTGATTTTAAGGGTCGAACATAGTTCATCGCCTTTTTGACAAGAAGTTTTAAAACATAACTTTCTTTGTCATGAATACACATTAGCCCGTAGGCAGAACACATCACATGGATGTTTTTAATGAGACATCATACTTGATGTTAGTAGCCATGATTCACATTGATCATATAGGCTATACGGGTGGCTTGGAAAGATCCAAGTACTTTTGGAAGCTAGAGTGGTCTCTCAAGTCACACTGCCAGGAATGTTAACATGTTTTCAGATGTTAACAGAGAATCGTTGTCTTTAAAAGGTTATACCATCATAGCTATTAATATTTTGGCTAGGTTATACCTTTAAAAACTTCTTTTGGAATTTCTTGGCAGATCAATTAAAAATTTGAAATGATATTTACATGATGATATATTAAAATACACATATAAAGTTTTAAAAAGAAATTCCATTAAAATACTAGACTATTACAAGAAATGCCCTAAACGGGTCTTGAAATAAACAAACTGTCCACGCAGGGACTACAAAAAAGAAACAAGTCCACGCAGGGACTAAATACAGAAAATGAAATGTCCACGCAAGGACTTAATTGAAATTACAATACAAAATAAAATAAAATAAACTTCTACTTCTTCTTGCCCTTATGAAGTTCGCGAGACCTTTAAGAAATTTGTTTTGCTTTTTATCGCGTTTCTCCGCTTTTTGTTCAACCTGATCCAACCTCTGAAGGATTTGTTGCGTTTGCAGTTGTGGAGGTGGAGGTTGCTGCTGGTAAGGAGGGTATTGATACCCTTGCACTGGATACCCAGTTGGGTATACTGGAGGAAATGGTGAGGGATAAAGGGCATTAAATTGAGCTACCTCAAGATATGGATCTTAGGCAGGGGCTTGATATCCATAATCCGTATGAACTGGATATTCAAACGGGTTATACCCAGAAGAACCTGGGTAAGTAGGTATTGGGTTTTCATAACCCATTGGCGGTGGCGGTGGTGCAAAAGTAACTGGTGGGGGATCATTTTCCGGCACCGCACGAGAAGGTCCACCATTTGTGGATCTTCAGGGATAGGGGGTAAGTACTTGAAGCTTGTGGGGAACTAAACCTAGGTCCCCCTCGCACGGACATCCGTGCATTCCTCCTCCGCCTTGGTGGCTCAGGAGGTGGTTGTGGTGGTTGTTGAGGTGGTTCCTCAACGGGGAATGGCGGTGGAGGAACCGCCTGAAGATACGATTCCTCCAATGGAGGTTATGGAGGAGAGTTATGAAAAGAAGGGGTGAATTCCCAAGTATAAGTGTTCCACCTTTCGACCCATGAATTGGGGCCTTGATATGGCGATCCTTCATAAGAAGAACCGCTGGAGATACTGATGGGATGTGATGTGATGGCGTCCCAGTTGGTGGCAATTCTGGATCTGGATCATCGTCCATCTCCATATCTTCAGAGAAATGGTCCTCGGGTCCAAGAGGATTATAACCTGGTGGTTCATTGATTTAGTCATTTGGATTAAATTGACCCAGTAAGTAATAATGGTGAGAACCATAATGGTGAAACGAGTGTGAGTGTAGTGAGTGATGTGAGTGGTGAGAATGGTGAGAATGGTATGAATGCTGGGGCTCGTCTTGAATAGGCAGCCTGAAAGGAGGGTGATCTGAAGGTGAAGAACCTAACGAAACTGAATGTCTTGCAGGCTCAAAAGAGTGTCTCCAATTATCTCGTGAATCGGAGCTAGTAAATGACGTTGATGGCGTGCGTCTGTGTGAGGGTCCAACATTGCTAGATGATCCTCCTCTCATAAGACCTTTTCCTTTTCCTCGAACGCGTGGTGGCATTTTAATTAGCAAACCTGTCAAAAAAAAAAAAACGATATATAAATGAAAAAAGGAAAGTTAAGAATAAATCCTAGGTCATTTGCCTAGACTCAGAAGTCTAAGGAATGTGCTATTGTGTCATTGAGATTAAACACAAAAGGCTTGTGTTTAATTCACTCAATGTTGGCTCTGATACCAACCTGTCACACCCCGATATTTCCACATATTACTGGTGGGCCCGGTGGGGAGTATCGTGACGTAGTTGATATCTTCATAGTCAATATGCACAATATATATCACAGCAAAAGGCTTGGTAGATAAATACTATTACAAACCATAGTGTCCGAGTGTCCAAATAAAAGAATATACAGACTGGTTGTAATAGAGATCCACAGGTGGATCATAAAAACAAATACAAGAAACTGAAATAACAAACTTCAGGCATTTAAGGATTTGCAAGATCCTCTTATTTGACACCAAGTAGCTCCAACCTAATTTCGAGAGGTACCTGTCACTTAGTCTTTGGAAAATACGTCAGTTTTCACTAGTAAATACAATTAACCAACTCATTTGAAAGGAGTTTATGAAAATTGATTTAGGCGCACAAGGCACAAAGCCATTTATAACTTGGGACAATATTTATTAAAATCTTGTATACGGATTTACATGTTTGTCATACATATGGGGCCGGTTTGGAAGCCGGTCATGATTAACCGACTCACTACTATAAAACCCACAAGGATTTATCCCCAATATGTGGGTTATTTAGCATTTGCATCTGTCGGGTGTATGCCTACACCCCGTGCATGGTCGTGGTCATTTACAAATGAAATGAGCCAAGGATATCCAGGACAAGGTCGTATTAACCCCCAATGTTTATGTTATCAAACAAAACAGATTAAAACAGGTTATGAAATTTATTAATCACAATCCGATTAAATGATTTCATACCCGACCAAGCGGTATTACTCTAATACCGTATCCCACGCCCGTATAAGGGAAAATGAGTTAAAAGTATTTACCTGAGCTAGATGTGAAAGGATGTACTCAGCCGTATGTTTCCTAAAGCCTTATGTAAATACCTTCTACCGAAGCTACTTAATATGTATAGAAGGTTTAATAACCTATTAGGATACTAACGGGCCTTTATTTAAGTCAAAGACTTAGACTGGTTAGTTTGAAGGATACTTTACGGTTCTAAACGCTAGATTAAGCGGAGACCGGAATGGAATTTGGTTTAGACCCGACAAGTTTGGATACTTGTATAATATGGTTAAATTAAACACATTCTGGATTTTGAAGATTTAATGATAAGGTTAAACCCGTTTCGGCTAATTTATGTAAACGAGTTACATAAACCGAACCGAATGCATAAATGCATAACGGGTAACCAAATGAACCATATACAAGTTCCATATGTTATTATGCCTAAAATATGTTAATACATCAGTAGGATGTTAACATATATGCCCAAAAAGTATTTAAAAACAATTTAAGTCTCGTAGGGGCATTTTGGTCATTTTAATATTTATAAAAGAGGTTTTAAAGTAAACTGATATTCTGGTTTAAAACATTCAGTAAAAATATTTATTTTATGAGGTTAAAATAGTAAGATATCATTCATATGTGTGACTTACTATTTATGGCCAAACTATGCCCCGAAAGGGTATTTTGGTCATTTCACATATGATTTTAAGGATATAATTGGAATTCTGAGTTCACAAATTATACCTACTGTAAAAATATTAAAAATTATTTATAAATTCAGTAGGTAACAAGTCTTGGGTGCTAATTATGGTTTTAGACCATACTATGCCCCTAACAAGTGTAAAAAGTCGATAATTGACGATATTTAAGATGTTTATGTGATTCTGAGATTTTGGATCAGCCTTGTATGCTTAAAATATTTTATTTTTCATATCAAGTTAGTATAAAAAGGTTTGGCATGCTAATCAAATGTAAATCTCATTTTATTAGTCAAAAGGACATTATCGTCAATTAAGGAATTTATACAAGAACTCTATGTTATGGTCGGTAACAAATCTGAAGCAACATTCCAAAAATTCCTAAAAATGATATCATAATAGTAGGTAATTAGTTTTGGGTCAAATTCTATGTTTAAACACATATTATGCACAAAAGCGTAATTTAAATAATAAAAGTTTCAATTTTACGATATCGTGCATAACATCGGTTTGAGACCAGAGTATCATGTCAAATTAATATAGACATGCTTACATATCAGTACTTAACCTATTAGTATGCTTACATATGCAAAAATCTCATTTTTAGATCAAAAGGGCAAAATGGGCATTTATAAGCATAATAACGGAAATTAGCATATAATTCAGAATATTAATGACCAGGTAATATAACCTCAGAGGGTTATACTACAACATAATATGGTCCTAATGGAAGCTTAAAACATATAAGAATTAAGCTCAATCGGGTCAGAACTGAAAGTCAAAGCAAAAGTCAAGCTTTTGCGACTTTCGGTTGCGAACCGACCCTAAACTCAGAATTGTCGGGTTGAACATGCTTAGACATGTTCTAATATTATTTACTAAGTTATTTAAGTGATAAAATATAGTTTACACCTTCTGCATTATTAGTTATGATTATTATTTACAAATCTGACTCGTTTGACTTTTTAATTAAATAGTTTGACCCAACAATTAACTAAGTAAACGAGATAATTAGGAGGTGCCCTTTTAAGGGATTAATACCTACCTAATTACGGTCACATATTCGCCTTGAACAATGGCTGGACCATTTGAGTTTAAACCGAGAGTCAAAGCTATTTTGCGTAACTTTGCCTTTTCGGTTTTTAAATAACAAAACTAAACTAAAGAGGGGGCTAAGGCACTTACAAAGGGTCCTAGCAATCTTTTCTACTAAAAATGAGCTTCCTTATGATCAGGAATCCCAAAACTTGAGAAGAGAGATGGTAAGAATGATTTGTGCAATGAACTAGTGCAACACAAGGCCTATTTATACATGAAGAACACAATATATGATTATCACAGGTGTTATAGAATGATCCCAGATGTTTACAAGTGTCCTAGTGGTAAATTAAAACCATCAACAAGCTCCAGGTTTTGAAATTCAGGTGTGTAAGGCGGTGCAACGGGCTGCAACCAGCAGCTGTTCTCTTTTTTCTGATCTAGGTATTCTCTCGCTGGCCGCGTAGGATTTAAGGGGAGCCTACGCGCCCCGCGACAACCTTAAGTTCAGGTGAAAATTGTTTCAGGTTTGGCAGTTTCAGTCCCTGGACATTTATAACTTAATTTAACTTCATTTTAGGCACAAGAGGCCCTTGTAGTTAGTTTGTAGAGGATCATGGGAGTGTAATCAAACTCCGTTAGGCCTAGTTTCGATAAAAAGATTACCAAATCACAAGTTTCTGTTTTGACGCTTCTAACCCCTGTTCTTGGAAACTTGTATAACGATCTCGAAACCACGTGAAACTGATATTACTTATTATTGAGAGTATATTTGAATATTACGAAGCCCTGGGTTCGTTAAAAGGTCACTCAGAGGTAAGAATTAACATGTTAACACGTTTAACCCCTGTATCTTGTAAACTTTCGTTTACTTTCAAAAACGGATTCTTATTTCCAAATAATTACTCGTTTAAGAATATATTCATCGTGTGTGGTCATTCAGAGGCACAAGTTTTGCATGTTGACACTTTTAGTCCCTTCGGATACATAGTTTCATCGTTTGTCAACTTTAGTCCTACAAACTCAAACTTTTACATATTTAGAGTTTAGGACACGTGTCTTTACTTAATTGGACATGTTTTTACGAGGTGTTACATTTTTCATGTTAACATAAGTGGTTCATATGTTCATCTTCAAGGTTAACCATGGATCTTTCAAGATCCATGCTTAGACTTGTTAGATCTAAGCTTCTAACAAGCTTAACATACTAGATCTAAACATATACACAAGATTCAACATCAACAACTTCATTACATACACCAAAAATTACTATAATCACTTGTTTTTTACATGATTATGTTAGATATTCTCATTTTCATCTTTTAAAGTTTAGTTACTTTGATGGTGAGACTTGTACATAACATAAACATGAACTAAATTAGTGAACAAGAGGATTACAACTAGGTCTAATGGTTAGTGAAGTGGCACAAGAAGGTAGATGATGAAGATGGAAGAAATCAAGTGGTTAATGGCTCCTCCAAGTGGTCCTTCAAGTTCTAGCACCTCACACCTTCTTTGATAAGCTTCTTACACCTTGTAGTAACCTTAGATTGCTAGGAAATGGTTTGAAAATGATGGATGTTGTTAGGATCTGAGTTTGGTTTTGATTGTGTTTTACGTTTGAATTAAGATGAAGATGAATGAGTTGTGCAGCGGAATTAAGATGGAAGCAAACTTTTCACAATCAAACAGGAGAATTGCTTTTAACATACAAGTTTAACATTGAACCGAATAATTGAATTTAATTTCAACAACGATTACAATTTTGCAAGTATGTAACAAACTCCCCCTCAGCCTGAGCTCACAGTATTTGTTCGTGCAGGAAGAAGATAGTAAAAGAGCTAAATAGAACAGTGCATGGTACTGTTCTATTTATAGGCACGAGCAAACCACTGAATCATCTAAGCTGACATCACCATGAAAGTGACATCTAACCTCCTAACAAACTCTAACCTCTGATCTATACAACCTCTGCTATGCTAACTACTGTTATTACATTACATTACATAAAGACATGTTAAACTACTGCTGCATCCTTCCACTGATGTGAACCCAGCAGTACTTGTCATGATCAGCAGAGCTTGACTCAAGGCAGTAGATTGAACAGCAGAGCTTTAGTCTTCCATCAGTCTTTTACTTGATCAGCAGTTTGTACGATCAATAGATAGGAGGTCAGCAGATATTGAAACCACTTTCAAGGGGAGAGACTTGTATACATAACATCTGCTTATTCTGGATCCACCACTCTGATCCAGTTTTGGCTTTAATTATCTATTCCTTTGGTAGGGTTCAATCCTAACAATCTCCCCTGGAACAGATAATGCCAATACTCTTCATTATTTGTAGATCTTTATTGCCTCATCAGCAGTTCCCTTATTTGCCCTTTGAGTTGTAACTCAAAGGGTAAGGCATCTGTGTCATCATCATCCCTCCTAAGTGGAAGATCAAGGAGATACTGCAAATCTTCAAGACTTAGGCCAAGTGCTTGTTCCCTTGTTAGTTTATTCACTTCTCCACTAGACTTGAACACTGTCAGTACATGGGTCTGTTTATCAGTTTTCCACTTTAGTACTTTTGACCCTGGTGGGTTTCTTGGGAGATTTTTATTAGAAGAGGTGTTTGGTGAAGCTGGCCTATTGATGACTGTTTGAGCAGTGCTTGCAGGTTGATTCAGGCCAAGAGTTTCAGCTATCATTTCTTTAATACCTTCTTTTACAAACTCATCTCCTGCCATTAATTCATCCACTGTTTCAGTACCCAGCTGTCTTTGTGGCTTTCTTTTAAAGATGGCTGCACTAGCTGGAGCAGTGGATCTCCTGATTTGCAGCTTTGGTGGTCTTTTTGAAACCACTGCTTCAGGGTAATCAGGTTTTTGTGGAACTTTAGGATCTTTCTTCCTTAATTCCTCCAACCTTTTGTAGGTGGACCTGACTATGTCTTCTTTCCATCTTGCCACTTGATTTTTGGACCCATAGTCAGCAGCAACTAATTCCTCTTTCATTCTCTTCAGCTCTAATGCCTTATCAGGCACATTCTTTTTGTACTTTGACCAATTTGGAGGAGTGTGTTTGACCTTGTTCTTTATCATTTCTTAGATCCTGGTTGCTTCTTGTTCAAGCTCAGGAATGGTCCACTCCTTGTACATATGCTTTTCTCCCTTGTACTTTTTGGTTGCCATGATGCTTTCAATGTAGTCTTTTCTCAAAGTTTCATCTGCTCTCTCTGAGATTTGTTGACAAACATTTTTTGCAAATTGCTCTAAGGATATGACTTGAGTAAATAGAAACTGATAATGCCTTTGAATTTCTTTGTCAGTTTTTCCTTGAGAGTTTCTTTTGGAAATATCCTCTGCCTGTTTAGCCTTAACTTTCAAATATTCTTCAATGTTGTTAGGCCATGGATATCCTTCAACTGATGGCAACTTCCTTTTAGCAGGGTCATCCTCATAGTAGAAGGATTTGATCTCTTCTCTAACTGCTTCAAGATCTAGAGGAAATTGGACACCTGAGGAGTAATAACAGGGATTGGTTGTTGTACTGGAGCTGATGAGAGAGGAACAGGGTTTGGAATAAGTGCAACTGATTGTGAAGATGTTGGTGGTGGTGATGGAGAATCATCATCTGGTATGAAAATCCTTCTCCTTTTTATTGTAGGAGAGGCATATGATGTTTTGGTTGGATCAGTGGTGGTGGTTTGAATGGCAATGATTTGTGATTGACTAACAGCTGTTGAAACAACTGGTGTTTCAACCACTGTTGTCATTACAACAGATGTTGTAACATCTGCTATCTTCTGCTTTGTGGCAGGAGGCAATGGTGGGGAAGTTGTTTTTGGTGGTGATGGTGGTGGTGGTGGTGGTAAGGCAGTGGTTGTGGTGTGTGTTGAAGTGGTGTGTGTTGAAGTGATGGCAGATGTTGAAACAACTGAAGTACCAGCAGATGTTGATACAGCAGGAGTTACAACAACTGTTTGGGTGGAGGTTTGATGTTGGGGGATTTTGGATGGTGGTTTTGGAGTATGCTTTGTGAGTCTGGATGGTGTGGACTTGGGTTCCCTCACTTTTTTAGTGGGATTTCTTTTTGGCACAGGATTTTGAACATCCTTTATCCCAGAACAACCCTGCGCATTCAGCTCCATGTAAGCTCTTTTCTCCTCATTCCATCTTGACATATCCTTTGCCTCTCTGTCCCTTTTTACACTTGCTATAGCTTCTTCAAGTGCATTTAGGGTAACATCAACCTTGTTGTTACCATCTGGCAAAGGAATTTTTCTGGTCATTGCATCCCTTTCTGGTTCAATGTAGAGACCATCATCTATTCCTTTCTTTTTCCACTCCTGAAATTTCTCCCCCTTTTTGGCATTATCTGGGGGTAATTGATCAATAAGGAGAACAGTTGGAGGAGCAGTGCCAGTGGTTTTCAATATTTGGGCCTTGATAGCCTTGATGTCTGCTTGTGTGTTCTTGAACCTAGACTCCATGGTGTTTCTCAGCTCTTGTACATGTATTGCATGTTACTGATCAGCCATTTGTTTTTGTTGTTGGAGAAAAGGTTGAAATAGATTCCAGAGCTCATTTGCAGCAGGTGCTTGTGGTGGAGCAGGTGCTTGAGGTGGAACAGCAGTGGATTGCTCCTTTTGTACTTTCAACAACTGTTGCAGCATTTCTTTGATTTCTGCAACAGAAGTATCCAGTTTTTCAACACGTTCCGTCAATTCAAGGTACTTTAAACCATCACTCAATTTAATGGGATCATCTGATTTCCCACTAGCAATGGTTTTATCAGTGGTTGAGGTAGGGAGTGTACTCCAAACATTAACCACTGATGCCCCTTTTTCTTGGTACTGGGGTCTTCTTCCTTCAACACTTGACAGCCTTTTGATGTTGCAAGTGGTCAAAACAAATCCACTGGTGGAAGTCAGAGGTGCTATAGAAGGAATTGACTCCAAGGAAGTCTTATTGATGTAACCACTGTCCAAATGCAAACCAGTGGGTTCAGCACTTGTAGTGGCTGCTTCACTTGGATTACCACCAAGAGTTACTTGTAACTCAAGGGGTGTAACCTCCTCAGGCATTGTTGGTGGGTTAACTATGATTGATACATCAGACCCAGTCATTGGTTGAAGTATATTCTCATTGACAGGTGATTGAGAAGGACAGGTTTGGGCCTGGTTCAAATCAATAGCATCTAACAAAAGTTTAGTTGGTGGGGGAATTGTGGATGTGATGTTTGGTGTAGAAAGAGAATTTGCCCCAGGCATTGGGCTGTGGATGATGGAAGCAAGTGATTCCAGGGCATCATATTATGGTGTCCCTATGTGTACAACCTGTTCTTTTTTAGAAGAAGCAGGAGGAGTTTCGGTTATGGGTTGAGATATGTGTACCAACTGCTGTGAGGAAGTAGCAGCAGTGGTTTCTTGTGACTTTTGTGTTGTCACTGGCAGTTGCTCTGGTATCTCATCCTCCAGAGTTGCCTTTTTGATAGGTTTGGGGGGGGGGGGTTTGAGTTTTTGTTTTGTTTGGCTTTTTGGTGATTGTAGGTGTGGGTTTCAAAGCAGTTGTTTTGCTACTTTGATCACCTTGAGCAGTGGGCTCAGCAGCAGATACCTGAGGAGCAGTGCAAGCTGCTAAATTCAGCTCAGGCACCTCTACTTGTGTTTTGCAAGGTGTTGACATTCTTGTAAAAGTTTCAGCAGTTAAGCTGTTTATTTGAAAAGAGTCACCTTGTTTTATTGCTGCAGCATCATTCTTACCAAGTTTCTTTTCAAAATAGTAACTTAAAAATCTTGGAGAAAGTAAGAATGGCTTTTTATCAACATTTTTAACCAGATCATTAAAGATTTCCTGGGAGTAATTGAAATTTTCATCTTGAAGTATAGCATATCCCAGATTTTGAATCTTTAATGGTATTTCATTAAAAGAGGTAGTTTTGTTTGAAACACACATAAGCAAAGTATGAAACAAAAATCTTGTTGCAGGTGGAAAATTACCTTTTTGTAAGGTATCTCTTTTTATTTGCTCTGCATAACCCCTTTTAAGGAAATCAGTTTTTAACTCATTTTTAGGAAAAGAAGTTTTACCTTGCTGATCATTGAGTTCAAAGACTTCCGAGATGGATTGGGGTGTGATTTTGACGGCTTTACCCTTTAGAGAAGAGTTAATGGCTATGACAGTCTCGCCTTGTTTGTCAAGGGTTACATTTTTCCAAAACTCCCTTTGGGTCGCCAAGTAGATGGATGCATCAGCTATAAGCAAAGTTTGTACTTTGACGCAGACATGAGATCAATGATGGAATCAAAAGCATCGGTGGTGCCAGGTTTTGTGAGAAGACCCAGAAGGTTGTGAGAAGGTTTATGTGGGATTTCAATGAGTGTGGCCTTTTGAGAGGCTTCTTTTGAAGATGATTTGGTAGTGGGTTTTGCAGATGACTTCGATTTTGTCATTTTGGAGATGATGATCGAAGAAGGTTGTGAACGAATTTGAAAAAAACTACTTTGAGAAGAGAATTTTTATGAATTCAATTCGACAGTAAAACCTTGTTTGGAGTTTTGAAGGGGGTTTTATGGAGAAAAAGTGAATGCTGATGTGGCAGCGGTTACAAAAGGTCTGACCGCTAAGTACTGTCCATGTGCCAACCCCTAATGAAATGAAGGACAGTACTTTTATGAAAACTACTGATAAAAGGCAGTGGTTACAACGGTAATAAATGGAAGCAGTGATTTTCACTATCAGTAGATAGCACATCAGTGGATAAAACACTGATTTTGAGCATCAGTGCTAATCAAGAAAATGAGAGAACAGGGGTTGACTTTCAGCAGTGGACAGACTTTGAAGTAGAGCAGACTTTTGAACAAGTAGTGGTTATGGCAGACTTTTTAAGGATTTTAATGAAAACTTCATTTTTAGCTATTTTTAAGGATGGATTTTTGATTTTCTGAAAACATTTTAATGCTTTTATTCATAGAAAAACAAGATTTTGCATGTTATTCCATGTTTAGCATGCCAATCCTAGAGACCAAGCTTTCAAAGGTGGATGTATCTAATGCTTTTGTGAGCACATCTGCCAGCTGGTCTTTAGTTGGAACATGATGCAGAGAAATCAAACCTTTTTCATAGCAATCCCTCACAAAGTGATGTCTGATGTCGATGTGTTTGGTGGTAGAGTGGGAAACTGGATTTTTGATGATATTTTCTGCTGCCTGGCTATCCAACATGAGTGGTGTCTTTAAGGCAGTGATACCAAAATCCAGCAACTGATTTTGAAGCCACAAGAGTTGGACTGTACAGCTTGCAGCAGCAATGTATTCAGCTTCAGCAGTGGATGTTGAAACAGCTGCTTGCTTTTTGCTTTGCCATGAAACTAGGTAATCACCTAGAAACTGGCACCCTCCTGAAGTGGACTTCCTTGTGGTGTTACATCCAGCAAAGTCACTATCTGAAAATCCTGAAAGCTTGATATTCCCATTAGCTGGATACCAGATACCAAGTATGGGAGCACTTTTTATGTATCTGAATATCCTTTTTACAGCAATAAGGTTGGATTTTCTAGGGGCTGATTGACTTCTTGCACAAACACATGTTGCAAACATGATGTCTGGCCTAGATGCAGTTAGGTACAACAAAGACCCAATCATGCTTCTATATAAAGTTTGGTCAATCAGCTCATCCTTTTCATCAGACATGACTAGCTTATTTGTTGCCATGGGTGTGGTGCATGGTTTACAATCATTCATATCAAATTTGTTTAAAAGTTCTTTTGCATATTTGCTTTGATGAATGAAAGTTCCATTTTGCATTTGTTGAACTTGGAGACCAAGAAAGCATTGCAGCTCACCCATTGCACTCATTTCAAACTCACCTGTCATGAGTTGCCTAAACTCTTCACACATTTTATTACATGTGCTTCCAAAAATAATGTCATCCACATAAATTTAGACAATCATTATATCCTTTCCTCTCCATTTTAGAAACAGTGTTTTATCAATGGTACCTCTTTTGAAACCATTTGAGAGTAAAAAGGTGGAAAGAGTTTCATACCAGGCCTTAGGTGCTTGTTTCAGGCCATACAAGGCTTTGTTTAACCTGTAGACATGATCTGGATAAAATGGATCCTCAAAACCTGGAGGTTGACAAACATACACCTCTTCTTGAATTGTACCATAGAGGAAAGCACTTTTGATATCCATTTGAAACACCTTCATGTTGTGGTTGACAGCAAAGGCCAGGAATAGTCTTATAGCTTCCAATCTTGCTACAGGGGCAAAAGTTTCATCATAGTCTATCCCCTCTTCTTGTCTGTAACCTTGAACCACAAGCCTAGCTTTATTCTTGACAACAATGCCCCTTTCATCAGTTTTGTTCTTGAAGACCCACTTTGTGCCGATGGGGCTTACATCCTTTGGCATTGGTACAAGCTCCCATACTTGTTGTCTTTTAAACTGTTGGAGCTCCTCTTGCATGGCTTCTACCTAGCTGTTGTCTTTCAGTGCCTCTTGGTACTTGACTGGCTGATGGAGTGATAGAAAACTAGCAAAAAGACAAATGTTTTGGGTTTTACTTCTTGTGAGCACCCCTTCATTGATGTTGCCAATGATTTGGTCAGGTGGATGAGATCTCAAGAAGATTAAATCTCCTTGGTATGGTATGATGGCATTTGTTGGTGAAGGCTGCAGATGTGTATCATCTGAGCTAACCACTGCTGGTGACTTTGATGATCCAGCAGTGGCTTCAAAAGGTGGTGGGATAGGAGGTAATGGTGTGGACACATGCTGACTTTTATCCACTGTTTCATCACTTAGCTGTTCACCTTCAGTTTCTTCCCCTTCTGGTATTGACTCTAATGCCATCAAACAAAATTAATCATTAGAAGGATCATTAAAAGCATTGAGTGCAAAATTTTCATCACCAAGCTCATCAGGCATGCTGCTCCAGTCAACAAAACCTTGGGTGAAAAAGCTTTGTTGATCTGGTTGTACCACTGTTGGAGTAGCTTGTTGAGGTGTAACAGGTTGCACTTGTGCCTGAGGGACAGGGGTTTGAACATACTAAATTTGTGGAACAGTGGTTTGAACATAATGCACAGGCACATGGGTTGCGGCATAGTGAGAAGTGTTAACATGGGCAGCAGGGGGATATTGGGTATAGTGCACAGTGCTTTGATGTTGTGGTCTAGGGTTTGAGCTGGGATGAGTGATTATTGGGCCAGTGGTTTGACTCCTGCATTCCCTAGCAAAATGACCTAGCCTATTGCACTTATAGCACTTAATTTTTTACTTATCCAACCCCACTTTTAAATTCCCATGTAACCCTGGGAATTTTCTCCCTGTTCTTTTGTAGAATTTGCTAGTTCTTACACTAAGCAAAGCCAATTGACGCAAAATGTCCATTTCTTCCAAGTCAGTGGGATCAAAGTGTTGCAAATCATTGAGTTCAAAACACAAGTTATCTGACATCTGGTTTTCACAATTTGCAATAAAAGCATAATTTGCAGAGTGAGAATCAGGGTTGTTAAAATTTCCACCAGCAGTTATATCAATAAAGTGATCATAACCCTGATCCTTACTACTGCTACCAGATTCTTCCTGACCAAAAAGAGTTGTGCTGCCAAATGAATAATCATCAGCAACTTTGCCAGACTCTTGCAACTTCTTTTTCTGGTTTAACTCCCTTTCATAGGTCTGGAGTCTACCATGAAGTTGGGTCAGGGTCAGATCTTTGAACTCAGCAGAGTTTCTAGTCACAAATGCAATTGTGTCCCATTTATCAGGTAGTGATCTAAGAAACCTACTATTTTGTGTTGATTTTGGAATTTCAACTTTAACAAGTCTTAGCTCACTGATGAGACAACTGAAACGTTCAAACTGTTGGGTCAATGATTCACCCTTAATGTGACAAAATGTTTCATACTGCTGATTCAGAATTTCCCTATTGTTTTCAATAACTTCTTCTGTTCCCCCAAACTGTTCCTTCAATGCATCCCATATCTCTTTGGCACTGTTACAATGTAACAGTCCAGAATAGATTTCATTGGGTAATGCAGATGCTATGATGCTAAATGCTTTGGCATCGAGTTCGAACTTTTGAAAATCAGTTTCAGTATAGTTTTCAGTTGGTTTAGGAACGAACTTCTTTGCATCCTCAGCACTTGGCACCATAGGAACATGGGGACCAAAAACAACAGACCTCCAACATCCAGTGTTTTGTTGAGTAAGGATGTGACACATCCTTCTCTCCCAGATGTTGTATTCATTACGTTTAAGCATAGGTGGTTTGAAAAGAGAGCCAATGTTATTCTTATCATCTTGTGATAATGACGTCATCCTGGTTGTTTTACTGGCACTAATTAATCAACTTTGATGGTGATTAAACCTTGCTCTGTTTTTCAACAAAACGAACAAACTATCGATATCAATGATTATGAGTTGAACTATTTATGTCAAAATGATTGTTAAATCAAATTTGACTGTCCAAGCTCTGATACCAATTGTTAGGATCTGAGTTTGGTTTTGATTGTGTTTTACGTTTGAATTAAGATGAAGATGAATGAGTTGTGCAGCGGAATTAAGATGGAAGCAAACTTTTCACAATTAAACAGGAGAATTGCTTTTAACATACAAGTTTAACATTGAACCGAATGATTGAATTTAATTTCAACAACGATTACAATTTTGCAAGTATGCAACAAACTCCCCCTCAGCCTGAGCTCACAGTATTTGTTCGTGCAGGAAGAAGATAGTAAAAGAGCTAAATAGAACAGTGCATGGTACTGTTCTATTTATAGGCACGAGCAAACCACTGAAGCATCTAAGCTGACGTCACCATGAAAGTGACATCTAACCTCCTAACAAACTCTAACCTCTGCTATGCTAACTACTATTATTACATTACATTACATAAAGACATCTTAAACTACTGCTGCATCCTTCCACTGATGTGAACCCTGCAGTACTTGTCATGATCAGCAGAGCTTGACTCAAGGCAGTAGATTGAACAGCAGAGCTTTAGTCTTCCATCAGTCTTTTACTTGATCAGCAGTTTGTACGATCAGTAGATAGGAGGTCAGCAGATGTTGAAACCACTTTCAAAGGGAGAGACTTCTATACAAAACATCTGCTTATTCTGGATCCACTGCTCTGATCCAGTTTTGGCTTTAATTATCTGTTCCTTTGGTAGGGTTCAATCCCAACAGATGTGTGGGTGGTGAAGCTGAGCAGAGAGCAAGGAAGGGAAAAGGGAGGAAGATATGAAAATTTGAAGTGAAGGTTATGGAGTTAAGGACTTGTAGGTTATGTTTATAAACTTCCAACAAAGGGTTACACAATGTATAATATGTTCATTATCTTACTAACATATCATATAAATTAATCAAAAGAAAAATCCAAGGGTGGGCCCTTGTTGGAACCAGTTATGGAGGGGGGGGGGTCTAGTTTGGTTTCAACTTCAAGTAAAGTAATTTGGTTAGAAAGTAAGGGTATTAGTTAGTGTTTTAAGTGTTATAGTGTTTTAGGATGTGTTATGATGTTCGGTGATCATAACTAGCTTCAATACACTAAAATCAATGCTTCTAGAGAAATTTTGGTGTTTCGGGTAGTGTTCGGTTGTTCATTTGGTTACCGGTTCGTTAAAGTGTTAAATTGCGCAGTTTCACTAAGTATGAAGCACCTTTTGTGACAGTTTCAATTCCTGACTCTTTGTAAGTTATTCTGGACAATAAAACCTCAATTCTGCATAATATTTTGGTGTTAAAATGTTGTTTATAGCTGAATTTCTGCTGAATTATTTAGAATTCAGCATTTATAGTGAGTTTCGGGTGTCTTTTAGTGTATAGTTTAGCTTCCGGAGAGTTTATTTGCTAACCCTTGTATCCATACTTGGGTTTTAATGTATTTTAGATGTTGGACCTACTCCTAGGCCCTAAATCTATTGTCTGACTGCTTTCTGCAGAATTGCTGACACAGTGTGTCTTACCGGTGAGTTTACTAGTCATTCTGACGCAACGCTTAAAGTAATGCACAAGGCAATATTTGTAGTATAAAACATGCATGAATTCATATGTAAAGCAAGTAATCACTTATTATTGACGTTTAAGCACGTAATTGCAATTAATAAATGATATTAAAATACTACGGAAATTACCGGTTTGGTGCCAGTTGTCACAGATCTGGTTGAAACATTGTTCATAGATAATATCAGACGTGCTTCCTGGAGCAATGAAGACATAATATGTCTCTTAGTGGCCTATAATTCCGATGACGACGACGGGGCGTGTTACGCGAGGACCCCCCGCGTACCACCGGAAATATCACTTGTTGTTCGCGCTAGGATTCATCGATCGGGCGCTTGCCTTTGCTTTTCGCGCTTATTCTTGGTCCTCCATTGACCATGTGGGTTTCTAACCCACAAACCTTCTTCTTACCCCCTTCATCCGTTTGTTGTATTTGCCTAGTCTCCTTGCGCGCATTCTTCACCAGATGCCCAAGCTTTCCGCTTTTAAGGGCCTTTTCAATTTATGTGCAGAGACTAATACAATTTTCGGTCAGGTGACCTGTATCCTTGTGAATCATAATACAGGTTTGGATCCTAACCCTTCTTGTTTGACATGGGCTTGGGAGCTTTGAAATCATGATTCTCTGTCATAAGGACCTCCTTAGGTGTATTGGTCAACAGAGTCCAGTGTTTCTCCCGGTTTTCATTTGTGATCGCCTTTCTAAAACCAATTGTATCGACTGTGGCGCGCGCGTCCTCCCCATTTCGAGGCCTCTCCTCATAACTGCTGGACTAGTTTGATTTCCACCCAGGGTTTTTGTTTTTTTCGTTGCGCCTTCTGGAGTCTTGCGCATTAATTCTTGAATACTGGTCTTCTGTGTAGTGACTGGACCTGCCCCCAGTCAATGATTCTTCAGTCTTTGCCACAACGTTGGCTGCTGCCATCAGTTTATCCCATTCTTTGGGCATCTCATCTTTACCTATGATAGTCCGAATCAAGTTATCACAGCGTATCGCTTTCTTGAAGTGGGCACACATTATAACTTCACTAACGCCCCCAATTTCTAAACATTCCTTATTAAAGCGAGGGATGAAGTCTTTCAGACCCTCATTTTCACGCCTCTAAATGTTCATTACCTCAGACGTATCACGCTCATAGCGCCTCTACTAACTAAAGTGGGTAAGGAACTTCTCTTGAAAATCAAGCCATGACTTCATCTTGCCTGCAAGGAGGCTATCGAACCACGAGCGGGCCACCCCTATCAGGGTTTACACAAATAGATGGCACCACATAGGCATTGTCCATCCACCCACCATGCTAACACTGTGAACAGCTAGATGTGATCATCTAGGTCAGTTAAACCGTTAAACTTACTCACAACTTGTGGAAGTCTAGCTTTTTTCCAATGGTGCTAAAGCAATGTTCTGGATGAACTTGGAATGTTCAGCTGCTGTTGCTTGCCTGTAAAACGAGGCTGAAATCATGTTCTCCCGCTTCATTGTACGTCACGCGCGACTTTGGCTTATAGGACTCATGGTTCTTCTACACATGGTGGAAATCTGACGAAGTTGTTTCTTGTTAGTACGTTGCGTCTTCTTCATCAGTGTTTCTATCCCACTCATTGTTTATGTTGCGCAGCCCGAGCCGGCTACTCAACGTAGCTTTTCGTTGTGGTTGTGAGTGGGTGTCATAGTAACTTTCTGTGTTGTTATAAGTGCCATGCGTGTTGCGAGAACTTTGCCTTCGGGGTGATGGTGACCTTTCGTGCTGTTGTCTTTGCGCGCGCTCCTGATGTGGGGGTTAATCTTCTTTCGTCTCGTCCAAACAGCTCTAAAGATCCTACAAAACAATCAACACACTGTAAGCTCGTTACAAGGACGAGAATATGGGGGTTTTCCTTGTAACCACCCTCTGGCGTGAGGAGGAGATTTGCCAGCTAGCCAGTGCCTGCTAGCTGTCCGACCAAAAAGAATATCCGTTCTATCCCCTCTGACGTTTCAGTCCCTGAGGTGACGTGGCGTACGGCTATTCACTCCAGCTGGGCACTCTCTTGTACTGCTTGTCGTCTTGTCCTCCAAGGATCTTGCAACTGTTGCTGGCTTCTCGCTATTGGTGCCACCTGTTGTCCTTTTTGTCTGTAGAACAATCTTCTTGTCACTAGGTGACTTCTTCTAGAAGCTTCTAGAACCTTCTGGATGCGTTTGTGTGACAAGGACCCCAGCTTGGAATGGTGTGGTCCCTTTGACATGTGTTCACATGTGATTTAGGACCATACCCTTTCAGTCCTAAAACAGAACAAGTGCCGGATAAGTGACGTTGTGATAACCCGGACTTCCCAGCACGAAATCACCCAAAGATATAACTAAGTGTTTCTCTTTTGCATTGTATATATATAAAAATATATGTGACTTAGTAAATCAAAAGTCCTCCTTATAAACCCTAGTTTAGTCGCAAAATTAAAGGGGGGAGCACACTAAGACTAAAGGGTTTGGGGGCCGGCTTAGGGCCTGGCCCGACGCCGGTCCCCACACCGCCCCCCTCATGCCCGGCTCGTCCCAAACGACTCCCACTCGACGCATACGACGGGCCAAAATTCAAAATTATAGCCGTTTTTTAACGGCTCTATTAATTAAAAAAACTTTTTCACTTTAAATAAATACCCCTTCTCTCATCCTTTTTTATATCAAATTCTCAATACTTCTCCCATTCTCATCCAATTTTATAAAAAAACACTCCATCTTTTTTATAGAATCATGAATCCATTCAACCCAAACAACCCCAACCCGAACAATCCCAACCCGAACCAACCTAACTTTTTTTCGACTCCCGCTTACAATCCGACTATCGATCCTTCATGGGTGTCTCCGCAATTTACGTTTTCGGGTTTCCAACAATCACCCAACGCCTTCAAACAAATGTCTCAAGTTCAACAAATGCAACATTACTAAGCACTCCAACAAATGATGCAACGCAACTCGTTTGAATCTCTAGCGCAATTCCAATCGCAACCGCCAACATCCCAATCGCAACCCCCGGTTCAAGTTGACGATGATGATGATGAAGAAGTCGTCCCCGAATCGGCACCTCAAGAGCTCAAGCGCAAAAAAAACAAGGGGAAGGGGAATTGAAGGCGGTTGAAACCGTAACCGAAAACAAAGGCAGTTCGAAACCAAAGGCGAGACCTTGGACAAAAGTAGAGGAGGAGGCGCTAGCAATTGCGTTTGTTAAGTCCTCAACTTGCCCGATTGTCGGTATGAAGCAAAGTTTATTTTTTTTTAATTTAAATTTAAAAAGATTTATTTTTTACTTTTACTAATGCATTTTTCTAAATTTAGGGAACAATCAAACGGGTACTAGTTTTTGGAAGGCGATAACGGAAAGATTTAACGGGATTATGGAGCAAGGCCCGATGCGTGATATCGATTCCGTCTCGGGCAAGTGGCGTAAAATGAGCAAGACCATCAACACCTTTAGCGGGTATTATAACCAAATTTACACTAATCCTCCTAGTGGGAGTAACGACGAGGACATTCTTAACCTTGCTTTGGCTAAATGGGGCTCAAAAAATCCAACGCCATTCCCGCACCTCTGAGCATCGAACGTTCTAAAGAAAGAAAACAAATGGAAGCCGGTTCCAAATGAGGTCGCAACCGCCAAATGGAGTAAAACTTCCGAGTCCGGAAGTTATAGTGCGGGAGGCTCCACCGCTCGTTGTCAAATCGACATAAACGACGACCCGGAATATGACGAGGATGTGTTGCCCGTTCACGAGTCGGAACGTCCCCCCGGAAGGGACAAATAAAAAAAAGTGGCGACCGGAAAGCGAAAAGGGGGCGGGTCGAGCCAAACATCTTCCGGAGCGGGTTCGAAAATGGACGAGTTGATATCCGAATTCCGTTCCTTCAAAGAGCTCGCGGCCGAAAAATATAGTAACAAGAAAACCTTGTCGGCCGACTATGCTCGAGCGGAGGATTTTAGGATTATGAGGTTGGATCTCGACTCGGTTCCGGAGGATGAACGCGAGGTTTATCGGAGGATGAAAGAGGAGGTTAAGAAAAAATGGACGTCGTAGGTTGTTTACTTTTTTAATCGTATCGTTATTTTTTTTTCGCTTTTATGTTTTCCGTTTATAGGATTAGTAATTTTAATTTTTAGGAAATGTAATTTTTTTTATGTTATGAAATGAATTTAATTATCTTGTTTATGTTTTAATTTTATTTAATTTTTATGAAGTTTTTATTAAGTTAACAAAAAAAAAAGTTAGAAAATTATAAAATAATTAGGTGGGATAGGCCCATCCTCCACCCCCCTCAAAATGCAAGGAGTCCCATCCTCCATGGGATGGTGATGTGGCGCCTAAGTGGCGGCCCATCCTCATGGGGATGGGGCTCTCCATACCCTTTAGTCTAAGAGTGTGCGACCTTGTACCTGATGCCTATATAAGTCACCAGCCGACAAAGGTTTTTTTTTTATGATTTCAATCAATTTCAATTCCCAAGACACCTCTCCTCTCTCTTTCTAATTCCTTCATCAATAAGAAAGGGTCTACATATTCAAACACCCTAGTCCCTATTTAAACACCCTTGTATACGCCTCTTATAGGTCTATACGTAGCGTATAACCTTTTTCAATTTCCAAGAGAATCTCTGATTATGTCATATTTTGTCTTATATGCCTCGTATAGGCCTATATGGGGCGTATAGACGAAAAAGACCATTTTACCCCCTGAGTTAGGCCTATACTGGGGGTAAATTGGTCTTTTTTGCCTCTCTTATATGCCTAGTATAGGCATGTATGAAACGTATGTCTATAATGCAAATTACCATTTTACCCCTGAATTAGGCCTAGACTGGAGGCAAAACAGGGCTATAATGGTCTTTTGGACCCCACTATACGCCCAGTCTAGCCTTATATGGGGCATATATTTTTATTTTTTTTTGTTTTCTCTTTTTAATATTCATAACACTAATATTAATTATAAAAAACTCATATTAATATCAATAACACAAATATTAATTATGAAAAACTCATATTAATTATAATAACACTCATATTAATTATAAAAAAACTCATATTAATATCAATAACACTAATATTAACTATGAAAAACTCATATTAATTATAATAACACTAATATTAATTATAAAAAACTCATATTAATATCAATAACACTAATATTAATTATGAAAAACTCATATTAATTATAATAACACTAATATCATGTACTTGTTTTTTTTATTTATTTAAAATAGAAAACTTGTTTTTGTATAAAAGTTTGCTAAAATGATTAATATTGTATAAAATGTTTGTTAAAAAAAAACTATATACGCCCCATATAGGCCTATACGTGGCATATATGGGGCATGAGTCATAGATGAGACCTATACGAGGGGTCCTATACGCCTCGTATAGGCCTATACGAGGCATATAGGAGTAGTCAAACCAGAACTAACATGAGTCAGACACTGATTTTGATGTAACCCTATACGCGGCCTATACGAGGCATATACGAGGCAAAGGGTGTCTAAATAGGCAGATACGGTGTGTGGAAAGTTTGAGCCATAAGAAAACCTGCAAACATCAAACATCTATTCCGCCATTATCGGAGAGATTCATTCCCAATCCGACTGTGCGACGTTAGCACCCAACCCTCTTCATCTCCGATCAAACCTCCGGCGACACCTGTGCAATCCGATCAAGGTTCTGACAGTTCACTCCGAACACACCAATGGAAGCTCACATTTCTTCGACCCGGAACTCTGTTTTTCTTCCACTCCACCCACACTCCATTACGATCTTAAATCCAGGTTAGAATGATTTGTGTGTGTTTAACTAGAAGGCCGAGATGTTGATGATAAGTCTGTAATGAATGAATCTTGATTGTCGGAAAATACATGCTTGTTGTTTTAAATCCGTTTACTGTGCTAACAAAAAGATGATTATGATGTATAGTTTTAAGTGATGATATATGTGCCTGTTTTAAACAACCGATGAGAAATTATGCCGACAACTGTTTATATGATAAAGATGACGAAGATTGAATATGTGTAACTATGTGACTTGAATATGACAACATACTGTATTTTTCATCAAGTGTACAACGATCTGAGCTCAAGGTACAACCAGGTTATGCATATTCGAATGTTTGGGTAGTAAGGAGTGATGCTTAGGTTTGCTGTGCTTGTATGATAAAAGCTTAAAATGAGGATGGTTAGTGTGTAAATGTGAAAATATGAAATTTGATTGATGAAAAGAATAGAATGAATACAACAATATATAGAGGAGAAAACTACAATAAGACCCCTAAAGAATAAGGAAAAATACAATAGATATAAATACTATCTAACATCCCCCTGCAAGCTGAACGGTGGCGGACCAACGCAAAGTAGATTTCGAAGAGAGCTAAACTGCGATAAAGGAAGACTCTTTGTAAAAATGTCAGCAACCTGAAGCTTGGTTGGAACGAATTTGGTAACCAGTTTTCCTGCTTGGACTAATTCTCGTAAGAAATGATAATCAAGATCTATATGCTTGGCCCGCTTATGTGCAACAGGGTTTTGAGTCAGAAAAATGGCACTCTGATTATCACAAAGAATAGTAGGTCTGTCAGGCGGAAGAGCATGAAGCTCCTGAAGAAGATGAGTTATCCATACAATCTCTGCAGCAGTGTTAGCCATAGCACGGTATTCAGATTCGCAACTTGATCTAGCAACAGTAGGTTGTTTCTTAGCACTCCAAGAAATTAGATTTCCACCCAAAAATATAGAATAACCATACGTTGAGCGACGTGTCTCTAGACAACGAGCCCAATCAGCATCAGAATAACCAAGAAGACATGTGGTAGTGGGACGACTGTAATGTAACCCAAAAGCAAGTGTACCCTTGAGATAGCGCAAAATGCGTTTCACTTCCTGAAAGTGGTCAGTAGTAGGGGCATGAAGAAATTGAATGACTTGATTGACAGCATAGGAGATATCAGGTCGTGTGATCGTCAAATACTGGAGAGCACCTACAATTGAACGGTAGAATGTAGCATCTTGAAACATAGTACCTGTAGAAACAAAAGAAACATTGGTGCTTAAAGGTGTTGGAGCCGGTTTGGCATCCAACATCTTGGCACGCGTTAATATGTCTAAAGCGTATTTTGACTGATTTATGAAGAGACCATTTTTAGTGTAGGTAACCTCCAGACCCAAAAAATAGTTGAGTTTTCCAAGATATTTGATTGCAAATTCTTTATTGAGACAGGAGATAATGGAGGAGATAGTTGGTTGATGATTGCCGGTAAGAATAAGATCATCCACATAGACAAGGAGATACATCATGCAGTTACCACGTTTGTAAACAAATAATGATGGATCCGCACGACTACAGGAGAAACCATTGTTTAGGAGAAACAAGCTTAAGCGATGAAACCAGGCTCGAGGAGCCTGTTTTAACCCATAAATGGCTTTGTTTAACTTACAAACATGTGATGGAAATTGAGCATTGATGAAACCCTTAGGTTGTTCCATGAAGACATTTTCAGTCAAATGGCCATGTAAAAAGGCATTATTGACATCAAGCTGGTGAAGATGCCAATTGTGAATGACACTTAATGCCAAAACGGTTCGAACAGTAGTGGCTTTAACAACAGGACTGAAAGTATGAGAGTAGTCAAGACCTGGAATTTGACTGAAGCCTTGGGCAACGAGATGGGCTTTGTAACGTTCAATGGAACCATCAGCTCAAAACTTCGTTCTGAAAATCGATTTAGATCCGACAATATTGACATTAGAAGGTCTTGGAACAAGAGTCCAAGTGTTATTTCTAGTGAGAGCATTAAACTCTTCCTCCATGGCATGTATCCATTTGGGGTCTTTGGAAGCATTAAGGAAAGTAGTAGGATCATTGGATGCAAATAAAGCATGATATAATGGGAGAGTTTTAGTATGAGCTAAGTCAACCCGATGACGAATTTTAAATATTCCAGATTTTGAACAAGTCGTCATCGGATGGGTGGGAAGCGGTGGAGGAGCAGGAACCGACGGGGTCAGAGACGAGTGAGCAGAAGACTCGATATTAGGCTGAAAAGATTGCTGGGCCGGAGACACAGTCGAGTGAACAGGGGACGGAGAGCTGGGCTGTGGCGAGGATTGGGCCGACGACACAGTAGGTGAAGCGGGCTCAGAGGTAGCAGTGGTAGAAGGTGAAGTGGGCTCAGGAGTATCAAGTGAAATAGTTGGGCTCATGGGTGTAGTAGGTAAAACAGTTGGGCTTGTTGAAGGAATAACATTAGGTGGGTTTGGAATAAAGGGAATAGTAAAAGGGACAGTATTATGTTTGGGACTAGTATTTTTAGTTGTTTCAACAGTGGGTTGAAACAGTTTTGGTGGAGCAAGTTGTGGTGATACATCCAAAAAATTTGTGATTTCAAGCGAGTCAAGAGTATTATTAACGGTGGTATTAGTATCAAAAGGAAAAAATGACTCGTCAAAGCGAGCACTTCTAGTGATGTAAATGCGAGATGTAGAAGGATCAAGACACCTATAGCCTTTGTATTTGGTGCAATATCCAATAAAAATGCATGGGATGCTACGGGGAGATAATTTATGGTGAGTATAATCACGGAGACAAGGATAGACACGACATCCAAAAGGTCGGAAAATATTATACTTTGGGGTTTGATGATACAAGAACTCAAACGGTGATTGTCCTTGTAAAATTTTTGATGGTAAACGATTAATTATAAAAACTGCGGATGCAAAAGCATCTACCCAATAAGTGGTGGGTATTTTGCCATGAAAAAGCATAGCCAAGCCCGTTTCAACAATATGACGATGCTTTCGTTCAACCCTACCGTTTTGTTGTGGGGTATAAGGACAAGACATCCGATGAAAAGTACCATTTTGAGCTAGCAATTTTTGAACTCGGTTGTTGGTAAATTCTGTGCCACCATCACTTTGGAAAATTTTGATTTTAGTATAGAATTGAGTTTGAACGAAAGATATAAATATTGATAAAGCATCAAAAAAATCGGATTTGGCTTTAAGAGGATATAGCCAAGTAAACCTCGAGTAATCATCCACAAAGGCAACATAATATAAAAAATTACCAGTTGACCTAATGGGAGAGGGTCCCCACAAGTCACAACGAATTAGTTCAAGTGGCATAGATGCCCGTTTATCATTAGTAAAAAAAGATTGTCTTTTTGCTTTTGCAAGTTCACACGGGGAACAAAGACCCGGTTTAGGTAATACGGAAGTAAATGACAAAAACCCATTATTTTTCAACATAGAGATAACATCAAAATTAACACGACCAAGTCTCGAATGCCACAACTCAAATGAAGCTTTTGGACAAGATGATGCGGTAACCAAGGCTTCATGAGTTTGGCGAAGAACGTAGAGGCCGTCTTCACGGCACCCCTGTGCTAGAGTCTGCTTGGTGGCGCGATCCTGAATATAAAAATAGGGGTGAGAAAAAATAACATCAACATTATTATCTTCGGTCAATTTCCCAATGGACAATAGATTTTTGGTGATAGATGGAACCACCAAAACGTCATTAAGGGCAAGATTACCTTGAATTTGTGTGTGCCCAATATGTGTAACAGGAAGGGATTGACCATTGCCAAAATAAACTTTTTGGTTACCTTGAGTTGGAGTTGGATTTTGAAGAGCATTAGTATTCGGTAACATGTGAGTGGTGGCCCCAGTGTCGGATGTCCAATCGGGAACCGTGGCGTTTAAGTTGCATTGAGCATGGAATGCACTAGCCAATTGTTCCGAAGTCGGAGAGGCAGATTGAGCATACGAGGCCAAGTGAAAACATTGGGCCGCAGAATGGCCGGACTTATGGCATAGCTGACACTTCGGTATACGATTTTGGCGCCCAAAACTCTTATGAAACCCCATGTTGTTGTTAAATCCCTGGCGATTGGGCCTAAAATTGCCCGAATTGGGCCTGTTGGGCCGATAAGATGTAGGCTGCCTAGGATTCGAGTTTTGGGCAGTGAAAGCAACAACAGGAGAATCAATATTGCCATGCAAATTTTTTAGAAACATCTCATGGCTTTCAGCACTAGCAAGAAGATCAATAAAAGATGGGATAGGACGTACCGATCGAGTGGAAGTTGAAAAGCTTTCGAAGGATGCACCGAGACCACATAGAAACCAATGCATTTGATCCATTGCATCAACGGGATGACCAATGGCATTGAGTTGATCAAATATAGCTTTGAAGGCCCGTCCAAAGTCCGCAACCGGTTTGTCACCTCTCTTAAGAGCGCGAAGATTATCGCGTAAATTTTGAACCCGTTCGACCGAAGCATTGCAAAAGGCTGCTTCAAGGGCCAGCCAAATATCTCGGGCCGAAGTACGCCCAATCGTAACAGAAAAAGCTTCCTCAGTCAGCGAGGAATTCAAAATTATAATTGCCTGCTGCTCGTTTCTGACCCAAGAGGCATATTCAGGGTTCTGTACCTGTTTATCTCCTGATGAAATTGTAGGAGAAGGCGAATTAACTGAACCATCAATATGAGGTAATAGCTGCTGATAAGATAATATCGGTTCCATCTGAGTTTTCCAGCTTATGTAATTTGTGGGTGATAGCTTAATAGCAATCATCGGTGCAAGACCCGACAATAATGGATTGGCAGAAGAGGAAGCCATGGAGAACAGAGGACAGACGAAAGAAGAGATAGAAGAGGAGTGAAAGCAGAAAAGAAAGAAAAAAAAAGGAGAAAGAAAGATGCAGGAAGATGATCGGTGAGGAAGAAAGAGGGGTGGGGAAGCAAAGGGTCTTGGAAACTCAACCAATTAAGGGAATGGCTGATACCATGTGTAAATGTGAAAATATGAAATTTGATTGATGAAAAGAATAGAATGAATACAACAATATATAGAGGAGAAAACTACAATAAGACCCCTAAAGAATAAGGAAAAATACAATAGATATAAATACTATCTAACAGTTAGCATGAAGGAAGCTGTATGAATATGCATGACAGTTTATCCAAAATCAGTGAAGATGGGCTTTAATGGGAATGTACAACCGATTAAGCATAGGGTACATAATTTTAAATATGCATGAATTGAAATCTGTGTATTGAATAAATTTGTCCTATTCGGTTTGATCTAAATGAAAAAGTGATGAGTGTGTTGTCATGATTGCTCAATTAGGTGTAGGTACCATATACTGATAGAAAACATAAACATTACACTGGTCGCACAGTAGGAACTCAGTCGCATAGTCTCTTTTCACACACACAATTTGTTGTCTGGGCCAATAGGGGTCTCGTTATGGGCTCATGATATAATTGGGCCACCCACACAAAGGGATTATGAAGGCCACACACTAGAACAATCTGATGACCCCCCTCTTTTTTTAAAATCCTTTTGTCGCACACTCATCTTAAACCGCACAGTCATTTTCCAAGTTTCTCATGATTGGGCCAATGGGGTAATAGTATTGGGCTTGGTATATATTAAGGAATTAGGAACCGTACACTGACGCACAAATCGCACACTCATTAATTTGGTCACACACTTGTTTGGATTGATTAGATAGTTAGGCCGTGCACATTAGATGGACTGACTATTTTACTCGCACATTAGTTGGGCTGATTCGCACACCAACTTGGATCATATTTTTGATCCAGTTCCAATTGCACACTTATAAACATGAATTGTACATGTTGGTTTGGTCGCACAAATGGATTAGGCTTTTATTAACATTGGGCCACATCTATTTTACGAAACTGGTCGCACACTCCATTTGAAACCGCACACTTGAAATGTGATTGTGTTATGTCTAAATGTGATGTATTAAGATATGTGATGATTGATGTGTTAAATAAGTAATGTCGAAATACGATGTGTGCTACGTGATGGATATTTGATTTCGTGACGATGTGTAATTGCGAATCTAATTAGATGTGGTAAATTTTAATAGGACGTGATTGACTAAAGTGTTTTAACAAGTAAACTATTTGCCGAGCAAACCAAGGTGAGTTCACGCACACTAAAAGCATGCTTCCCGGGGGGACACAGACGGACTACTATCCTTGTAAAGGATGCTGTTAAACTAATATTCCCGGGGGGAATCCGACTGTATACATTAAACTACTATTCCCGGGGGGGGGATACGTTTGGATGTTATTTATAAATCACAAGTAGCAAAGCTAAACGAAACTTTATCGTGGAAGGTCCCCGCTTACAATATCGATTAATCGCCGGGGGCGAACGGGTTATTAGTTGATAGCTCTATTAGGTTTTACAAACCTCACACCGTGACCGGGGGGATCGGGCGTGAACTAGTAGGCCTTGCACGTGGTCAATGATGATAGACATTGACACACGGGGCACAATAACTTGACAGTCATCAGTTTTGATATCTGCAGTTTAGTGAGCTTACAGATGGAGTAGCTTCCCATAACGTGATTATAAATGTTTTATCTAAACAACTTAAGTTTTCGAAAACTAAAACTGGAAACAATGAACTCGGCAACTTTATGTTGACACCCTACTGCATGCTTTGCAGGTACTCAGTGATTGCTGGAGCTTGCAGCTTGGGATTGTAGTGGGCAAGCTAACCCGTGTTTAGTTCTTTTCATAATTACAAACTATGAACTTATGTTGAACTATTTTTATGCTTCCGCTATTCTCTTCAAATTGTTGGTTGAACTTAAATGTTTTGGACTTAAACGTTAAACTGTCACTAATCGTATTGGTTTGGTGAAACTGCTTTACTATTATTGTATCTGTTCAATATGATTAGTGGCTTGATCCTAGTCAGTCACACGCCTCGCGGTATTACTCCGCATGTGGAATTTGAGGGTGTGACAGACGTGGATATGATACATGCTAGACAAGTGACGTGGATATGACACATGCTAGACAAGTGACACCAACCATATGAACCTGCCAACTCTCTCCATCTCACCCGTCCGTTCATTTGATTAGTAAGAATATTTCACCGTTGGATTTGTTCAACAACAAGAAGACATTAACTTTTGTTCAAACTTTATAACCGTTTTGGGTATATTATGCAACTATAACTGTTGCATGCGTAGCAACGTGAAAACAAACACATTAGATGGTTTAATGTCAGTATCAAACGCCCCCGCATTGCCTGGTGTGGGGGTATTGAATAAAAAGTGAATGAATATAGAGATACAGGAGATTACAATTTATACTACTCAAGTTTACAAATAAGGGCCTACACTAAAGTGATATTACAGGAATGTGAACAGTTTGACTATCTAATATTCCCCCTCAAGCGAGATGGCCGCGGTCCAACGTGAAGCATATGTCAAAAGTAATTAAATTGTGGTTTTGGAAGGCTCTTTGTAAAACTATCCGCCACTTGAAGCTTGGTAGGTATAAACTTAGTGATCAACTTTCCTGATGAAACAAGTTCAGGAATAAAGTGATAATCCAGGTCAATGTGTTTGGCTCGTTTATGAGCGACGGGATTTTGAGTAAGAAATAGAGCACTTCGATTATCACATAGGAGAGTAGGGTGATCAGGAGGTAGCGCATGTAACTCTTGTAGAAGATGTGTTATCCATATAATTTCAGCAGCAGCATTTGCCATGGCAGGATATTCAGATTCGCAACTTGATCGAGAGACTGTGGGTTGCTTCTTTGCACTCCATGATATAATGTTCCCCCTCTAAGAATATAGAATAACCATAAGTGGAACGACGCGTTTCTAAGCATCGGGCCCAGTCAGCATCAGAGTAACCAAGGAGACCACTGTAAGATGGACGACTATAGTGTAGACCATATGCTAGACTTCCTTTAACGTATCGAAGAATGCGTTTGACTTCCTGATAGTGGTTAGTAGTTGGAGCATGCAAAAATTGACTAACTTGATTAGCTGCGTATGAAATGTTAGGACGCGTGATGGTGAGATACTGTAGAGCCCCTACAATGGACTGATAGTGAGTAGCGTTAGGAAACCTATCACATGTAGAAACAAATGAAACATTTGTGCTTAAAGGTATTGGAGTTGGTTTTGCATCCAACATTTTAGCACGAGTTAAAATATCATTAGCATATTTAGACTGATTAAAAAATAGACCATTTTCTGTGTATGTAACTTCTAGCCCAAGAAAGTAATTGAGTTCACTCAAATCCTTAATCGCAAATTCTTCGTTAAGGTGTTTGATGAAGGTGGTGAGAGCATGGGTTTATTGCCGGTTAGGATGAGATCATCAACATAGACGAGAAGACACATGATATAGGTGCCCTTTTTGAAGATGGATAGGGATGGGTCAGCGCGACTGCAAGTAAAGCCGGTGTGGATAAGAAAATTACTCAAGCGATGAAACCAAGCTCTAGGCGCTTGTTTGAGCCCATAGAGAGCCTTGTTTAATTTTCATACGTGATTAGGATGTTTAGGATCAACAAACCCAGGTGGTTGTTCCATGAAAACACATTCAGTCAGATGTCCATGTAAAAACGCATTATTGACATCTAACTAGTGTAGTTTACATTGATTGATGGCGGCTAAGGCTAGGACAGTGCGAACGGTAGTGGCCTTTATAACCGGGCTAAATGTGTGAGTGTAATCAAGTCCAGGAATTTGACTGAATCCCTGAGCCACAAGGCGAGCTTTATACCTTTGAATGGAGCCGTCCGAATGAAATTTAGTTCAGTAAAGCCACTTAGATCCCACAATATTACAATTTGGTGGACGTGGAACTAATGACCAAGTGTTGTTTTTATGAAGGGCATCAGTTTCACGACGCATTGCAACAACCTATTTATCATCTTTTGAGGCACGAGTATAGGTTTTAGGATCAGTGGTGGAAAAAAAGGGCTCGATGAAGTGGTATGTTATTAGTATGAGACAAGTCAGCATGGTGACGAGGCTTAAATATGTTGGTGCATGTTTGTGACAATAGCTTAGATTTGGTCTTTGGATATCTTGTAATTAGTTAAACGATAAACAGTTAGCGGTTTAGCTTTGTAGTAGTGGAATAATAGAGTTTGATTGATTTGTGGTTAGATAGGCTTGGACGAATTTGTGGTTGTTAGGGTTTGATTGATTGTAATTCTTGTGAGATTGATAATCAATAGAAACCCGGTTTGAAACTGAATTGCTGATTTCTGTTTCTACTCATTCTGTGATATTCTGATTAAGAGGATTCCGCACTCTTGATTAGATTGAAAATTCTGTGAAAGATCCATACATCAAGGGGACCTACAAAATATACCGGCCTTAGGGTGTCATGGAGGCGGTGGTGGTGGAGGTGGGCTGGGAACGGGACTATGGATGGGAGATGTGGAATGGTGCGGTGCTTCGGTCTGAGTAGAGGTTTGTTCGGTATCGCTGTGAGGAGCGAGTGGGGTGCGAGGTGAGTCAGGTGATGTATCCAGAGTTGTGTCAGGTGGTGTTTGCTGGTTAGGGGGCGTTGAAGAATTGGGTTGAGGTACCGGGTTAGTAATGGGTTAGAAAATAGTGAGATCACTTAGACAGATTGTGCATGGTGGGGTTATGGTTTTTGGTTTTTCTTTAGGTTGATGGGTAGTGGATTGACTTGTTTCAGGGTTTTGTGTGTCATAAGAGGAGTCCAAGAAGGTAGACACATCAAGTTCTGAAATGGGTTTGGGATTATGGTGTTATCAAATGGAAAGTGATGCTCATCGATGTTAAGATCGGAGGCTCTCATGATTGTGCTTGTTTGTATAATTTGAACAGATCAAATAGAGATAAATAGAGTTTAAGTGCAGCGGAAATGATCACAAACTTTGTAATCACAATCAAGGAAGAAAATAGTTTAGATAAACAAATGCTTTTCATCAGTCAAAAGATTACAAAGCAATTCAAAATATTATAAGCATGCTTACAAACTAAACTCCCCCTCAGCCTGATACTCCAGCGGTTGGTTGCACAAGATGAAAGGATTGAATTGAGGAGAAGAACTCACTCAAAACGATCAAATGTAACAGTACAGAGTACTGTTACATTTATAGACAATCCAAACCACTGAGGCATCTCAGCTGACGTCACCATGAAAGCGACGTCTAACAGCCTAACAACCTGTATCTACTGTTCTTATACAAACGCTACTAAACCTAACCACTGACTATACATAAAACAGATGACATACTAAACTACTGCTTTCTCTTTACATCAGTGCTTTCATCAAGGTTGATCAGTCCTTGATTGGGCAGTGCTTTGTCATCAGTAGATTGTACCAGCAGAGCTTAGTTCTCAGCAGTCTTCTGGCTTCATCAGTGGTTTTTAATAACATCAGCAGTTGTATCCGGGCAGTGGATGTAAGACCATCATATGTTATAATCACTTTCAAGGGAGAAGACTTAGTGTAAACTGCTGCTTATTGTGAATCCACCGTCATGATCCGGTTTTGGCTTTCATTATCTGTTCCTCTGGCAGGGTTCAATCCCAACAATCTCCCCCTGGAACAGATAATGCCAAAACCCTTCATTATTCTGGATCTTTATTCCTCATCAGAAGTTCCTTAGCTTGTCTTTTAAATTCTGCTTCAAAGTCTTTGGAACTTGAGTCATCCTCATCCCTGCACAGTGAAAGTTCAAGGAGATCCTGCAAATCTTCAACACCAAGGCCTAGTGCTTCTTTCCGTGATATGTACTTCATTTTGCCATTGGATCTGACCAGATTCAATACGTGGGTCTTTTGATCAGACATCCACTTTAGTACTTTTGAACCCAATGGGTTTCTTGGGAGAGATTTATTTTCAGATGAGCTTTGAGATTTTGGCCTAGAGAAAAATTGTACAGCAGTATCCTGAACTTCACACATTCTTTTGAAAGCTTCTTCTATGACTTCATTTGCTACAGCTATATCTTCTGCAACTTCTTTGTCAACTTGCTCTTGTGTCTTTTGTTGATCAAGCTCACTGTCTGAAATATCTGCTAAAATTTTTGTTGATGCAGGTTTGGTTAATACCTTTTTGAAAAGGTTTTGAAGGCTCACTGAACTATCTTCTTTTAGACCCATTTTCTTGATGGCTTCTGTGAAGTACTCAGCTTCCTTTTCTTTTTCTTCTTCACTGGTCAAAAGTTTTCCTTTCTCTTGGTTTATCACAAGACTCGGGTCAACTGTTGATGTAATCAGTGTTTTAAGAGCATCCAGCTGTTGTTCTATCTTGTTGTAGTCTGGCTTTTTAGAAGTGCCTGAGACTGTTATCTTTCTTTTCTTCAGCCGTTCATAAGCCTCATCGGTATACTGCTTTGTCCATTTTGCTATGGCTTCAGCAGTATCCACCTTAGCCTCTATCAGTTCCTGCTTTTTCTTTTTGTATTCAGAAGTAAGATCAACAATTAGCTTTTTGTACTTATTCCAATTTGGAGCTGTCTTCTTCTTACTTGGATCATTTTTAACCCTTTCAATCCTGTTTGCTTCATGCTTCAAGGCAACCAGTGGCCACTCTTCAAATTGGTTTTCTTCAGCTTGATATAATTTTTCTTTCATTATATATGCAAGATACTCTTTTCTCGTTGCTTTTCGTTGATTTCTCTTTTCTTTGATCAGATCTTGTGCATAGTCTTCCATTAGCTTTACCTTTGTGAGCAAGAGTACCATTCTTTTTGCAATGGCTTCATCACCTTCATCTTTGCATTCAAGTTTAGCTCTAATCCTTGCCTGCCTTGCTTTTAATTCGAGATATTCATCCATGTTTTCTGGGACTATGAAGCCAATGAGGGAAGGGAATCTTCTTTTTGAAGGATCTTCCTCGGTGTAAAATTGTCTCATCTTATTTTTCACAGCATCTAGTTCCAGTGGATATTTTGCGGCAACAGGATCATATTTTTCATCAGTGACTTGAGTTGTTTCTCTTTTTCTTTCGTGAAGCTTTACTGATGAAGAGGATTTTGGTTGTGATGTAGGAATGATAAGAGCAGTGTTGGATGGTTGACTAACAGCTGTTGAAACAACTGGTGTTTCAACCTCTGTTGTCATTACAACTACTGATGTGTCAGTAGATGTCTTCTGCTTTTGAGCAGGGGTTGAAGGTGGTGAGGTAGTTTTTGATGGTGGTGATGGTGTTGGTGAATCATCAGGTATGAAAATCCTTCTCCTTTTTATTGTAGGAGAGGCTGATGATGTCTTGGGTGGCTCAGTGGTTTGAGATTGACTAACAGCCGTTGAAACAACTGGTTCTTCAACCACTGTTGTCATTACTACCGATGTTGTAACATCTGTTGTCTTCTGCTTTTTGGCAGGAGATGATGGTGGTGGTGTTATTTTTGATGGTGGTGGTATAGCAGTGGTGGTGGTGTGTGTTGAAGTGGTGGCAGCTGTTTGGCTACTACTAGCAGTTTTTGTAACTACTGCTGTATCAGCTGTTTGGATGGAAGTTTGAGATTTTATGGTTTGAGATTTTGAACCTTTTGAGGATTTAGATGACTGTTTTTCTTGTTCTGGTTCAACATACAGACCATCTTCAATTCCCTTTTTCATCAACTGCTTGATATTCTCCCCCCTTTTGGCATTATCTGCAAGGGGGTTATCCATGAAAAGGATGGTATAGGGAACTTTTCCAGAAGTGCTTTGGAGATGAGCCTTGATAGCTTTGATGTCTGCTTGAGTATCTTTAAATCTCGACTCCACCATGTTTGTCAGCATTTTCACATGTATTTCATGCTGCTGATCAGCCATCTGTTTTTGTTTTTCAAGTAAGGGCTGGAAAATATTCAACAGCTCATTTGCAGTAGGTGCAGGTTGTGCAGATGCTTGAGCTGGAGCAGCAGTGGATTGTGCTTTTTGAGCTTTTAGCAGCTGCTGCACCATATCCTTTATCTCAGCAACTAATGTTTCAAGTTTTTCAACTCTGCCCGTCAATTCCTGATACTTTGAATCATCACCACTTTAATGGGATCATCTGAATCCCCACCAGCAGTGGTTGTACCAATGTGCGACTTAGGAACTGAGTCCCAAAAATCACCCATTGATGCCCCTTGTTCTTGGTACTGGGGACTTCTTTCTTCAGCACTTGATAATCCTTTGATGGTACCAGTGGTTAAAACAAACTCACTGGTGGTTATCGAAGGAGCTATAGAAGAAATTGCCTTCAAGGGAGACTTATTAATGAAAAAACTGTCCATATGTAGATCTGTTGATCCAACATTTGTAGTTGCTGCTCCACTTGAACTACTGACAGGAGTTACTTGTAACTCCTGCAGTGTAACCTCCTCAGTTGTTGCTGGGATAGCAGAGGTATAGGCATCAGATCCAGTCACTTGTTGGAGTGTACTCTCTTTGATGAGTGATTGAGAGGAACTGGTTTATGTCTGAGCTATATCAACTGCATGCAACAAAGGTAGCATGGATTGTGGTAGTATGATTGGTGAGGGTATGTGTGTTGAAAGAGACATGTCCTTGGGATCAGGACTGAGGAAGATGGATCCGATCGGGTCCAGAGCTTCATATTGTGGGGTCCCTGTGCTTACAACCTGATCCTTTTGTGAGGATGCAGGAGGAGTTTTAGGCAATGGTGGAGATCTTTCTACCAACTGCTGTGAGGAAGTAGCAGCAGTGGTTTGTGGTGACATTTGTTTTGTCACTGGCAGTTGCTCTGGGATCTCATCTTCCAGATTTGCCTTTGTTTTGGGTTTGGTGGGTTTTCTGGATGTTTTCTTTTTGGTCTTTTTGGTAGTGGCAGGTGTGGGTTTCAAAGCAGTGGTAGTGCTGCTAAGATCACCTGGAGTAGTGGGCTCAGCAGCAGATGTCTGAGGAGTAGTGGTAACTGCTAAATTCTGCTCAGACACCTCTGCTTTTGTTTTTATTGGTGCCAACATTTTAGTGAATGTTTCAGGTGTTAAACTTTTTATTTGAAAATAAACACCTTGTTTTAGCAAATTTTCATTTTCTTTTTCAAATTTTTGTTTAAAATAGTAGCTTAGAAACCTTGGAAAGAGTAAAAATGCTTTGCTATCAACATTTTTTACCAAGTCATTAAAGATTTCCTGGGAGTAGTTGTAATCTTTATTATTTAAAATAGCATAGCCCAGGCATTGAATCTTCAATGGTATTTCGTTAAATGCTGTTGTTTTATTTGAAACACACATCAAAAGTGTGTGAAATAAAAATCTGGGTGCAGATGGGAAGTAACCTTTTTGTAAGGTATCTACCTTTGATTGTTCTGCATACCCTCTTTTCAGAAAATCAGTTTTCAGTTTTACCTTTCTGATCATCGAGTTTAAAGACTTCTGAGATTGTTTGTGGAGTGATTTGGATCGCTTTACCCTATATCGAGGAGTTGATGGCTACTACTTTATTGTCTTGTTTCTCAAACGTAGCATTTTTCCAGAACTCTCTCTGGGTTTGCAGGTAAATGGGAGCGTCTGCTGTTATAAAAGTTTTGTACTTTGATTCAGATAAGGTGTCAATGATGGAATCGAAGGTGTGGTTGTTTGTGGGTTTTGTGAGTAAACCCACATAGTTATGAGGAGATTTGTATGGTATTTCAACGGATTCAGCGGCCGTTTGAGCGGCCTCTTTGGAAGATGATGGTGATTTTGATTGTGATTTTGCTTTTGCTTTTGATTTCGTCATTTTGATGCGGAAGAATAGAGAATGATTTGGGATGAAGGGTTAGAAACTGCTTTTAGAAGAGAATTTTAGAATTCAATTCGACAGTGTAAAACCCTGTTTGGGGGTTTTGATCAGGGTTTTATTAAGAAAAAATGATCGCTGATGTGGCAGCGGTTATTAAGATCTGATGGCTAAAAACTGACCACGTGTCAACCTCTGATGATATGGATGAAGAATGGAGGACAGTTGTTTTGAGAGCCACTGATGAAGCAAACATCAGTGGTTATAACAGTAATGCTGTGATAACAGTGGATGATTTTTACTATCAGTGGATAACATATCAGTGGATAAGACACTGATTTTGAGCATCGGTGCTTGCCAGGCAAAATGAAGGATCAGTGGCTGACTTTTAGCAGTGGACAATATTTAGAAGGCAGATGTTTGAACAAAACAGTGATTAGGGTAAATGGTAAAGACTTGAAAGATGGATATATCAGCAACCGTTTTGAGAATTTTCCATTCAAGGTTTTACCACATGTCAATTACACATTTTGAAGCTTATACAAATTTCTGACAGTGGTTTAGTACCCCAGATGATGTAAACTTTTTACCAAGGCAACTTATTCTTGTTATAATATTTAAATTAAAACATGAGTACCCAAGTATTTTAAGATCTGTTGACAATCAATCTTTTGCATAGTGAAAGAACAAACTTGAGTTTGACATGACCTTGACAAATATACCATTTCCTTTAGATCTGTTTTGAGGATAATATCACCTAATAAAAATAAGGTCATATATCCTCACAGGAGATTGAAACTTTTACTATCAAAAATCAGTAAAATGTTCAAAATATATCATTCCTAAAGGAAAAATAAAGAATAATATATCCTGTTTATTTGAGAAAATCCTTTTTCAAAAAAAAAAAATTAAAGGATTTTCTGAAAACAGCACCAAAAGAATCTGGTATAATTTTTCACTGAAACTCCTAATCATATCAATCTCAAGCTTATGAAAATGGTCAGTGTTTTGACAACAGTGGTATGAAATATTAAATACATTTTGACCACTGTTTGGTACCATTCTCTTGTTGATTGATTTTCAACAGAAAAATGAGGACACAAGATCACATGAGTTTTCGAAAACCCTGGTGTAGATTTTGTTACCATGTGATTATTCTGAAAATTTGTCTAGTCCATTTGAAAATTTATTCTCTGCGAATACTATTGTTACCTGAACCTTTTCTTGAACCAATGAATGCACACAGTTGCTTAATGACCATTTTTACCCCAATCTTTGACTCTTGAGTGTTTTATGTTTATGCTCTTTTCTTCTGACTTCAAAAGTTTTGAGATAAACACACTTATGAGTTTTTTGTGAATTTTCTTCTTCCCCTTTCACCCTTCCCATTCATAAGTAATAAAATACTTATTGGGAGGTCTTTATTGAAGGAATACTTAATCCTGAATCATTTTGCAGTAATGCTTTAAGAGAATTTGCCATATTTGTACAATTTTTTGAACAATCTCACATTACATATGATACGGATTATCCTGTTTTCTTGATGTATTTTAACAGAGTTGATTTGTTCCTTTTGAGGATCTCAACCTGTTTTCAACACATAAATCCTTATGACTAAAGTTTTAATTTCCCTCTTTTTACGTTAGCAAAAACACTAAGGTTTTTATGAACATAGGCTTTTGTTAACCTGAGGTTCATACTTTAGCATCTAATATAGTGACATCACAAGTTTCATAACAACAGTTGAAATCAATTTTTGAAAATAAGAACTAATCCCATAGTTTAACAAATATGTTTTCAGATCTGGAAACTATGAGTGACTTGTGTATGACATCACTTGTTGTGTGAAATTTGCGTGTCTTATGACATCTTGGTT
The DNA here is from genome assembly GCA_030545235.1 of Helianthus tuberosus. NCBI lineage: Eukaryota > Viridiplantae > Streptophyta > Magnoliopsida > Asterales > Asteraceae > Helianthus > Helianthus tuberosus. The sequence continues at coordinate 12,714 of JARYGA010032920.1, read as the reverse complement.
GTTTTACAGAGTTTTTGAATAACCACTTTGAGCATGGTTTACTCGGCACTCTGTTTTTCAACTAAATGCACCCAACCTTAGTATCAATGAATTTTGAGCCGAACTGTTATGTCATATTGATTGTTAGATCGAATTTGACTGTCCAGGCTCTGATACCAATTGTTAGGATCGGAGGCTCTCATGATTGTGCTTGTTTGTATAATTTGAATAGATCAAATAGAGATAAATAGAGTTTAAGTGCAGCGGAAATGATCACAAACTTTGTAAACACAATCAAGGAAGAAAATAGTTTAGATAAACAAATGCTTTTCATCAGTCAAAAGATTACAAAGCAATTCAAAAGATTATAAGCATGCTTACAAACTAAACTCCCCCTCAGCCTGATACTCCAGCGGTTGGTTGCACAAGATGAAAGGATTGAATTGAGGAGAAGAACTCACTCAAAACGATCAAATGTAACAGTACAGAGTACTGTTCCATTTATAGACAATCCAAACCACTGAGGCATCTTAGCTGACGTCACCATGAAAGCGATGTCTAACAGCCTAACAACCTGTATCTACTGTTCTTATACAAACACTACTAAACCTAACCACTGACTATACATAAAACAGATGACATACTAAACTACTGCTTTCTCTTTACATCAGTGCTTTCATCAAGGTTGATCAGTCCTTGATTGGGCAGTGCTTTGTCATCAGTAGATTGTACCAGGAGAGCTTAGTTCTCAGCAGTCTTCTGGCTTCATCAGTGCTTTTGAATAACAGCAGCAGTTGTATCCGGGCAGTGGATGTAAGACCATCAGATGTTATAATCACTTTCAAGGAAGAAGACTTAGTGTAAACTGCTGCTTATTGTGAATCCACTGTCATGATCCGGTTTTGGCTTTCATTATCTGTTCCTCTGGCAGGGTTCAATCCCAACAATCGAAACATGCATGTCGTGTGACATGTATGCGGGTGGTACATGGGTCAAGGCATCGATATCCTTTAAATTTTGGGCTATACCCAATGAAAATGCAAGGTATGCTAGGAGGAGCAAGTTTGTGTGGGGCATAGTCACGTAGGTACGGATACACCTGACACCCAAAGGTGCATAAGGAAGCATAGTTTGGTTTGTATAGTAGTTCAAAAGGGGATCGTCCATTCAAAACGGGAGTGGGTAAATGATTAATTATATAGATTCCCGAAGTGAAGGCATCAAGCCAATACGATGTTGGTAATTTAGCATGTAAAAGCATAGCAAGCCCAGTTTCAACAATATGTCGATTTTTTCTTTCCACCCGACCATTTTGTTGAGGGGTGTATGTGCAAGATAGGCGATATAGGGTGCCATTTTTATTGAACAAATCTTGAACTTTATGGTTTGAAAATTCAGTGCCGCCATCACTTTGAAAGAATTTTATTTTTCTTGAGAACTGGGTTTGAACAAATGGCACAAAAATAGATAAAGCATCGAAAAATCCAGACTTAGCCCTAAGCGGGTAGAGCCAAGTGAACCTGGAAAAATCGTCTACGAAGGCCACATAGTATTTAAAATTGCCAACCGAGTTAACCGGTGATGGCCCCCATAAGTGTAACAACTCGACTTTCCGGGTCAAGGTCAAAAGAAAGTCAAAGTACGAATCAAAGTCAAAGTTAAAGATCATATCCAGATCTGTTATTTCTTGCTTAATTATTGCTTATTCAAAACGCTAACGCTACTTACAAACGCGTACTATTTAAACGCAATTTATTTCATTGTTACTATCGCTATCACAACGCAACGCAACGCAAACTCGAAACGCAGTTAATGGTATTGTTCTATGTGTGTTATTATGTGCTTTACTTGTGTGTGCTTTATATATGTTTTGGGATGTTATTCGCAAACGCAATCGCAACTCTATCACATCGCAATCCCATCGCAACACGAAACGCAGATTTACTTTTATGCTTGTATGTGTTATGTTATTTGTGTAACTACTTGTTTAATGTTATCGCAACGCTTACTCGCAAATCGCTTAAACGCAACGCAACGCTCAATGCACGAAACGAAATTCGGAAAACTAACTCGCACCAGTCGCCTGATCGAATGACCATCCGATCGGATGACCATCCGATCGGATGGCCATCCGATCGGCTGACCATCCGACCCATCGTTCCACCGCCTTGTCTCCCTCTCACCTATAAATACTCACCTGTCACATCAACTGTTCACTAATGTGACAGCCTTATCCGACCAACTCGCCCCGAGCTCGTTCTCAAGCACTTTTCACTCGATTCAAGGCCATTTTCGTAAGTTTTCTTCCTAAATCTTGTACTTCTATCATCAATGCACACTTTCTCATCATTTCCTCCATCAAATCCTACATATTCACCATGAAATCATCGGATTTGGACTGCCTTAAGGTGACGTCACCTCGGGTTCTTATGAACACTAAAGTGTGACCTCATCCCATCAAGGTTTGTCAAGATCTAAAGGATTTGTACATGATTTACCATGAATCTCAACTAGATCTAAACACTTTCAAGTGATTTCAAGTTCTTCTTCAAACTTCTCTACTTTTCACTTAAAACCGATGGAATCTAGACTCATTCAGGCTTTCCACTCACTCTATAGTTGAGAACCTGTCTGAGAACGGATTTCCACCAAAGAGACGATTCACGGGTTGAACATGAAACTTCACCAAAAGAACAGTGAGTCAATCGAATGGGGTGATTCCCATCCGATCGGCTGGGCTGGACTCGGTGCGGGTTCCCATTGTTTGACACGTCATCACGCCGTCTCCGTTAAAACTTTAACTTAGAAAATTTCGCAAACTTTTCAAGCAACATATCACCCAATCGAATAGCCATCCGATCGGATGACCATCCGATCGAATGACTATACGACCCGGTGACTTGTCTTTTATAACTTTCAACACTTAAACAATTGGATCAAAACTTCAAAGAATATCAACTCTTAGTCGAATAGCCATCCGATTGAATAGCCGCCCGTCCGGATGACCATTCGTCCGGATGACTTGACATCTAGAGATATTTCTAATTTTTCAAAATGCTACAATGAAAATTTCAAAGTTTCAAAACGATTTACAAACACTCACCTGATCGAATGACCAACCGTCCGAATAGTCTTCCGACCGGATGACCATCCGTCTGGATGACCATCCGAATCGACTCACCATTCGATGCTCCACTCACTGTTTACACGCCGTTCAATGCTTACACTATCGTCCTATGCTCAGGCTAACCTCCAAGTGCTCCCTTCAATCCAAGGCTGTGTTTTTTTACTAAACACATAATGTGAGTATACTCGAACCCATTTTCTTTTACGCACTTTGGTTGTTACATACGTTCTTTATACCAAATCACATCAACACACAACGCAAACACTTTTAATGCTAACCGCTCTCGCATGTTATACGTGACTCGATGAATGCTTGTATGTTATATTTACACAGTGATTGTTTGCCTGACACCTTAGCAACGATAGTAGTATAGTTTGGACTCAGCACCTGTCATGGACATGGATTGTTAAGGGTTTGAAGGGGTATGGTCCCAAAAAGCCGCGCAGACCTTCATTCAGGCCGCGCACAGGACCATACTCCTTATTCAGCAAATTGTTCAACTTTAACCTCGCGCGGGTTACTTCAGCATAGATTGACCTCGCGCGAGGTCTCAACAAGAAAGAACACCAAATTCAACACTTAGCATTCCGAATAAGAGCCTCCAGCTCCTATAATCCCGCGCGGGCTAGTTACATGCTCAACAAAGGTCGCGCATGAACTATAGCGTTAGGCCACTTCAGAAGGTAAAAGTGGCAGAAGAAAAGAGCTAATCCACGTCTTCCAGGCTGTGCTCAATCGTGTTCCACGATCGTCTGACGTGCAAGAGACAGAAAGTACACAAGGACGCCTATGTGGCACCAATCAGGGGGCAGCGAAACCTGCCCCACGATCTCCACTTACCTGCTGATGGCAGATGGACGGCTAAGCCGACAACAGTGACACGTGACTCCATTCACTATGCGCCAGCACCAGAGAACTTCTAGAAGCCACTAACGGTCGAAACTAGTGAGAAAAAGAGCATATCCTCAGTGTTGTCGCCTTCCGGCCCAAGGCCCATCAGCCCACTTCCTCTTACACCACTCCGGCTATAAATAGAGACCTCAGTTCACAAGTTAAACATTCTAGTCCCTCTACTCTCACTCTTAACACACATTTATCCCCTCAAAACAGTCGCTTATTCTCACACCAGAGCCCGGTTAAGAGGGAAACCCCCATATTCCCCTCTTAACGAGCTAACGGTGTTCTGTTTTGCATGATTACCAGGTCATTAAGGAGCTCAGAAAGTTATAAGGAGATTAACCACTATGGTAGAAACATAAACCAAACTAATTAGCCTTAGGATTAGTTCCGTGTTTCTTCATTGGCGCCCACCGGTTTTTTGCAAATCACTTTCATCTTCTTTTTCTGAGTTTTCTAAGTTGTTTTTCCTTCGATCATGGCTGGTCAAGGAATCGTTCCTGATTTTGGTTTTGAAACAAACTCTAACGTAGTGTTGGGGGAGGACAATCAAAATGTCCAAGTCCAACATGTGGAAGAAATCGGTGAAATCGAAGTAACCAACACTGGGGGACCCCGCGCGAGTGCCACTCTCATCACTCAAACGGTAACCCCAGTAAGTCACGTCGCTGGTCCTTCAAACCCAACTTCACCTCAGAAAATTTCGGCGCTATTAGGGCTACCAGAAGGCGAAATTCCAACCTCTTGGTACGCCAGCAAGCAGTCTTACAAGCAGAACCATCTTTGGTTACACCTACGGGTCCTAGTCAGGTGGTGCGCCTGATACCCCCACAACAAAACTTGCACGAAAGAGTTAACAGGCCTCCTCCCCTAAGAAGACCAAGCGCGCATGACACGCGTGACACACGGGGAGAGACCGAAAGCTATTATGAAAATCCGTCAAACGTTCAAAGAGGTCCAATTCATAGCCGGCTCGGGCCGCGCAATATGAATAACGAGTGGGATGACACCCCCAATGACCCAACTTGGCAAGATGATGAAGGATCCTCCGTCTTCAACCGTCTGCAGCGAAATCACGAAAATTGCAAGCCAAGGCAGCGCATTGCATACAGCGAAGAAGCAGAACAAGACTTCAGCCTCGCCTATAGACCAACCGATGCTGCAGAATACTCGAAGTTTATCTCAAAGATTGCTTTGGCACCGCTTTCAAGAGAAAAGCTACCCCTAATAGTGGGAAAATTCAATGGTTTAACTGATCCTGACGACCATGTCAGAGTATTTACAAGCGTTGGTTGTATGGGAGGATGGAATATGCCGATGTGGTATCATTTGTTTATCCATACGCTTACTGGGGCTGCTCGCGCTTGGTTCGACAGCCTCCCGCCTGGAAAAATCAGTTCATGGGTTGATTTCAGAACACAGTTTGTGAATCACTTCAGCCAGCAAAGGCGCTATCAACGAGATACGTCTGAAGTAACAGATATCTGGCGAAGAGAGAATGAAGGTTTGGAAGACTTCATCATGCGCTTCAACAAGGAATGTCTAGAAATCGGCGGTGTAAGCGAACAGCTCATGCGCGCCCTCTTTAAGAAAGCTATTCGGTGTGATAGTCTCATCAGAACTATCACCTGAAAAGACGGTATGCCTAAGGAATGGAGTAAGCTGATGGAGGCCGCAAAAATAGTAGCACAAACCGAGGAATCGCTAGCTGGAACCAAGAGCTCATACTCTGAAGATCGTTCTTCCAAGAGAAGCTCGCACGACTATGGCAAGCGCAACAAGGGCAAAAGTCACGATTGGAAATCTGGATAACCAAATGGTTATGAGGAAAGATCGCGCTACAAAGAGGACGCGTGGTAAACAATTGACATAATTGGGTATCGAAAGGCAGTAAGGGATGATAACCGAGAAAAGCACTGGACTCCGCTCACAAAAACACCAAAAGAGGTGCTAATGACGGAGAACAACGACTTCAAGGCTCCAAGGCCTATGAGAAACAAAAAGGGACAAGACCCAAACCTGCACTGCAATTTTCACAAGGATACGGGTCATCTGACAGATGACTGTATCAGCTTACGACAAGAGATCGAGAAAGCGCTAAAAAGCGGAAAGTTGAGCCACTTGGTGAAGAACGTGCGCAAAGAAACACGCCAGATCCAGCGCCATGATGATGGGAACCAAAAGAAGGTTAGGCGCCTAGAAACTCATATGTTCAACGGACCAAGATACTGCGCAAGAGATAAAGGCAAGCGCCCTTACGAGCCTGCATAGCAAGAGCAACAGGTCATCTTCCCGGTAGTACGCAGGGGTCCTCGCGCCACATGCCCCGTCGTCATCACCGGTATCATCGGTCATTACGAAACAGAATACATATTCTTTGACCTGGGTAGTACAACTGATATCATCTACGAGCAATGCTTTAATCAATTTGATGATGAAGATAAAGCGAGACTCGAGCCGGTTGATTACCCCCAGTCAGGATTTTGCAACGAAATGGTCTTCCCGTTAGGCCAAATCAGCTTCCCCGTCACGTTATCTGACGGGAAGCATTCAAGAACCACAAATGTAAACTTCATGGTAATACCATTCAAATCAAGGCATGATGTGTTGATTAGGAGAGAAACCCAAGGTGAATTAAACATGGTAACTTCCACACCCCACTCAGCCATTGGGTTCCCAACTGAGACGGGGGTGGCAATTATCTATGCGAAGAAAGAAGTAATGTCAGCAGAGGATGTGCGCCCAGCAAAAGCGGCAAAAATTTCAACGACTAAGCCAGAAAAGTGGGTTTTAAACCGAAAATACCCAGAGCAAACGGTGACGATTGGCCACGCAATCTCACCAAACATTAGAACGCACCTCAAACAACTTTTGTTCAGAAACATGGATATTTTCGCCTGGACGCCAGCTGACATGACCGGTGTCCCGCGCGACGTTACTGAGCATTGTCTTAACACTTATCCCTCCGTTAACCAAAAGTGCAAAGAAGGCGCAGCTTATGGGCGGATAAGACTAAAGCGATGAATGAGCAAGTGTGTGAGCTGCTAAAAGCAGGAATCTTGAGAGAGGTGCGCTATCAAAGCTGGGTTGCAAACCCCGTAATGGTGGAGAAGTCTAATGGAGGATGGAGAATGTGCATCGATTATACCGATCTCAACAAGGCGTGCCCCAAAGATTGCTACTCTTTGCCTGAGATCGACAAAAAGATAGACTCTCTCGTGACATACAGATGGAAATGTTTTCTAGATTGTTACAAGGGGTATCATCAGGTTCAAATGAAGCTCGAGGACGAAGACAAGACAGCTTTTCAAACCGACATCGGCGTCTTCTGTTACACAAAGATGCCATTCGGTCTCAAAAACGCTGGCGCAACCTACCAGCGCCTGATGGATACGATTTTTGCTGATGACATCAGAAAGCATATAGAAGTCTACATCGATGATCTTGTGATTAAAAGTCCTGAGGAAGACCAGTTGCTAAAGGACATTGAGAAGACATTTAACTCTTTGCAAAGCGTGAATATGAAGTTAAATCCAGACAAATGTTCTTTTGGTATGGAGGAAGGCAAATTCTTGGGCTTCGTGGTCACAAATGGCGGTTTTAAAGTTAATCCAGAAAAAGTTCAAGCCATAGAGCGGATGCCATCACCGCGAACGATCAAAGAGATGCAAAGGTTGGCCGGACGCCTAGCCGCGCTTAACCGTTTCCTGTCAAACCATGCTGCACAGTCATATCCTTTTATCAGCACTCTGCGCAACTGCGTGAAGAAGCAAGAATTCAAATGGACGCCTAAAGCAGAAGCCGCTTTTCAGCAAATGAAAGAATGCTTAATCAAGCTCCCTACCCTGACTGCGCCGTTTGAAAAGGAACCACTCATCCTGTACTTGTCTTCTTCGGATAAGGCAGTTGGGTCGGTAATGCTAGTGGAGAGAGATGGAGTTCAAACTCCAATTTACTACGTCAGTAGGGTGCTTACAGATCCAGAAACGAGATATTCAACAATGGAAAAGCTAGTGCTTGCGCTGCTACACGCCTCCAGGAGGCTGCGCAGATACTTTACAGGCGACATCATCACCGTACTTACTAATTTTCACATTGGCACAGTATTGCAAAAGCTAGAAACATCTGGGCGGTTAGCAAAGTGGGCGATCGAGCTGGGGGGCCACAAGATTCTATATAGGCCACGCCCAGCAATCAAGGGGCAAGTGCTAGCGGACTTCATCACTAAAGTCCCAGAAGATAAGATCAAAGATTGCGAGATTGTTGAGACTCCCACAAAAGACACGTCCGATGGGTTATGGTTGCTTTACACTGATGGAGCCTCAAACGAAGATGGCGCAGGAGCTGGACTGCGCCTTGTTAGCCCTGAGAAACATGAATTCACATACGCCATCAAGTTGGATTTCAAGAACACCAACAACGTGGCGAAATATGAGGCATTCTTGGCAGGCTTGCGCCTCGCCATCAAAATGGGAGCTCAAAACCTACAAGCGCATGTTGACTCACTCCTGATCGCCAGTCAAATCAACGGATTATATGATGCAAAGGGCGAAGTTATGGCTTTGTATTTAGACCAAGCAAAAGAGTTGCTTCAACGATTCAAGTCATATAAGGTAGTGCACATCAATCACTCAGAGAACAAACCAGCAGACTCCTTGAGTAAGCTCGCTTCAACTTCTTTTCAACATCTCGCCAAGGATGTAAGAATCGAAGTACTAAAAAACCCGTCGATTTTGCTGCGTCAAGTGAATGTGATCGAGATAGGGCAACCATCTTGGATGACCCCTATAATCCAGTATTTGCAAGAAGGAATACTCCCTGACAACAAAGCAGAGGCAAGGAAGATACAGAACAAGGCCCTGCAGTATGAGATGAATGGCGGTATCCTGTACCGAAAATCCTTCTTGGGGCCACTTCTGCGCTGTGTGGACCCCCAAGACGCAAATTACTTGATAAGGGAGATTCACGAAGGAATCTACGGCATCCATGCAGGCCCACACATGGTCGTCGCGAAAATAATAAACACTGGATATTATTGGCCAGGGATGCACGTCGACGCTCTAAAGGAGTTGTGCAAATATGACTCCTGTCAAAGGCACTCCCCAAAAACCCTGCGCCCAAAAAACGATCTTATCCCTGTATCCACTGCTTGGCCTTTCCAGCAATGGGGAATTGATATGGTGGGACCTTTCCCCGAAGCTCCTGGTGCCGTCAAATTCATAATCGTGGCAGTCGATTATTTTACTAAATGGGTGGAGGCCAAAGCTCTCGCCTCAACCACTGCAATGATGGTGCGCAAGTTTATATGGGAACACATCATTTACAGGTTTGGCCTCCCACTCAAGATTGTAACCGACAATGGCAGCAATTTCGCGTCTGACGACCTTCAAAAGTGGATGAAAGAAATGAAGATCGAACACACTTTCTCTTCCGTTGCGCACCCTCAAGGCAACGGACAAGTTGAAAATGTAAACAAAAGTATTGTCGACGGGATAAAGGCCAGACTAGGCACAAAGAGAAGAGGCTGGGTAGATGAGCTCCCGAGCATCATGTGGGCTCATCGAACCATGCCGAAAACAAGTACTGGCGAAACCCCTTTTAGCCTAGTTAATGGCTCTGAGGCGGTTATCCCAGCTGAAGTTGGCCTCCCCTCGTCGCGCTTGACGGCAGTCAACACAATAGACAACAAGGCATAGCGCCATCTTGACTTGGATTTACTCGAAGAGAGGCGCGAAATAGCGCGAATCAAGGAGGCCAAGTATAAGACACAATTGGAGAGGTACTACAATGCAAGAGTACACATTTGTACCTTCACTCCAGGAGAATATGTCTTCAGAGACAATGAAGCTTCAAACGCTGAACGCCCCGGAAAGCTAGCACCCAAATAGGAAGGCCCATACTTAATACACGAGGTGCTAGGGAAAGGAGTATACAAATTGAACACTCTGGATGGAAACATCATCCCGCGTACGTGGAACGTGCAACAATTGCGCAAGTGTTATATGTGACTGATCTCGTCCTTGCGCCTTTATCCACTTATGTTGGCCACGCGCCTGTCTTAATTTCCTATGTTGGCTATACGCCCTTTATTTTACTTCAACAATGTATGTTGGCCTAAGCGCCTGTTTCCTACTTAATGAAAGCATATGCCTTATGTTTTTCTTGTCAGGATGATTTCTACGTTACAAATGCATGTTAAACTTTTGATTAGCACAAAAACACTTCAGTAAATTACGAGCTCTTGAGTTATGCCTCCAAGGTACTCCGCGAGCATAGCGCGAGGCCGGGCAGTTACGCTCACACAATAACCACATTTACATTCATTCGCGCTAATTTAACCAAAGTTTCTAACAACAGTGCAATAATTGTAACTTCAAAATTAATAGCAAACACAATGCTATATCATAAAAGGCGCACCGCGCAATGAGCACATAAGAAATAAACAAACATCATTGATTCATTGCAAAATAGCGCGACCACGCGTCTAGTTACATTCAACATGAAAAGAAAATTACAAGGCACGAAGCCTATCAACGCTAACTATTCATAACCATCACCTCCATCATCATCATCATCATCATCATTTCCATCACCATCGCCACCATCATCACCAACTGTTTCTTCTTCATCAGACAGATCAACGGTCACTGGTGGGTCGAGAATCGGCTTTAACCGTTGGCACCAGTCATCATGCTCCAATGCCTTTGCGACCAGATCCATCACAGGCAGTGATAGATGATTATAAGCCTTTTCAGCGCGGGCTAACTCAGCTTCAGCCTGATCGGTCATTGAGCAGTGACTAACATCAAACGCTTGACCTAACGCCTCTTCAACATGCTGCGCACGCTCTAGATAACCTCCACGGTGACCAACCGCGCGTGAGGCATCTATGAGAGTAGCAACAGCTCCATCAAGCTCGGAAGCATTAAGGATAGAGTTGGCCATCTACAGCAAAGGCAACGGATAAGAAATAGGTTTTAGCAAATAAAGCATAAGTTAAAAAAAAGAACCATACCAGAACTACTCCCCTGTCGCGCATCCATTCAGCCTCAGAAGCCAAAGTATCAACGATGCCTTGAACCTCGGAGTAGTTATTTTGCGCTAGGTTGAGGGCCGCTGTACTAACGTCTCGCGCCTCTTCGGCTTTCTTATTGGCCTCTCAGCAGTAGCAGCCTTGACTTTCTCAGCTTCAAGGTCGATCTCCAAGGACTCACTTTTGTCAACCTGCTCTTGCAGGCGACGTTTTAACTCTGCAATCTCGAGATCCTTAACCGCCAGGTCCTTATCCCTACTGGAAGGGTGGGTGCCTGTATCCTGAGTCTTCTGTCTAAGGCTAGAGTGTTCGTACAAATCCGCAATATCGGACCAGTCACTCTTACCTGGGAACTCTTGGGGTGAGTGTCCACTTATAGGCGAGCATGTCTTCGCGATACATTATGAGGACCTGTTTACTTTGATTCAGCTTTTGTGTGTCATTTGTTTGTGTAGGATCGTGTTGTGTTGTGACCCAAACGAGTCAATCAGAAGATCTCTTGTCTGTTTCAGAGGCGGAAACTAAGAAACAGACTTGGAAAACAGCTTGTTTCACTATTAATCGTCTTGTTTTATTGATATCACAGCTTTATAGATCAAACGACGCGTCGGCAGCACTTCGTTACCGGAAACATGAATGTTACAAATGATTTCGCTTGAGTGGTTTATATAGACATCTGATTCCGCTTGAAGATGGCAGTTGTCAGTTCAAGCGAAATTAACAAACTTAATTTCGCTTGAAAGTGTCAAATGTCATTTCAAGCGGAATTACATCATTCAAGCGAAATTAGGTTAAACACCATCCAAACTTTCCTATTTTCTCGTATAATGCGCCCTGATCTAACAATTCTAATACTAGACTCGATAAAAGATGAAGTCGACAGACGTATGCACCAACAGACTCCCCCTCGGATGTTGATGAGTCTTAAGTGTCGAGTCTTCAACGTCTTCAGTCTTTATCTGTCTTCGGGCTTTCAGAATCTCGATCTGGCTCTTTCTTTACTCCAATTCTATTTGAATTTCCCAAACTCGAATTCCTGGCTCCATTATTCAACATTTCTTCCCCTCGGATGTTGATCTACTAGCAGACTCCCCCTTGAAATATGCTGGGATCGTAGTCTGACTCGTATCCTCCTCAGGTATTTACAGGTTCAGGAATTGCAACCTGACTCACCTGCAAATTCTCTACCCAAAACATAAGTTTCATAAAAGATAAGATATAACAAATTTAGAAACCCTGCTAACCACTAGAAGACACAAACTTAACACATCATTTTCAAGTATTAAACAATAATGATTTATCATGTAAATCTCTGATGAACCACTTGCATGTATATTATTTTTCAAATCAAACATCTTCAAACAATCTTTCCCAAACCTGTTCGTCATGTTCAGCACTCAGAATTTTGAAAATCTGCTTTCCAACACCAGTTGTCTAAAATATTTTTGAATTATTCAAAATTTCTGCTAAAACACACTGAAACTCTTTTTGGATTTTTGAATATAACAGAAATGCAATAAAGAAATATTTACAAACAATAATTTTGTGAGTTTGCGTAAGAGGATCATATCAGTTTTTGAGACAAATCACCAACACCATTAAGCTTTAAACATTTTAAGTTCTAAACAATTCACTTAGATTGTCAGTATACTGATCTACTTAAATTCTCACACAAAGT